>VXAK01011687.1:1257-20881 GCA_013399435.1 Arenaria interpres | reverse complement strand
AAAAAAAAAAAAATATGGAGGAGGGAGAAGGTTAATAAAAGCTTCCTAAATTGTTAATTAGTATGTCTGTGTGATATAAATAGCAGAGCCTGGACAAAAAATATGAAGGCAGAGCAAGTAGTTCCAGTTTATCAAAGGCAGCAGTTATATATGGCTTCCCCCCATCCCCCCCCAAAAAAAATAAAAACAACCACCCCATGGCAAATCAGAAATTTTTTTCCTTAGCTTTTACTGAGGTATTGATAATTTTACAGTGGTCAAACTGGGCACCCAACACTCATAAAAAGAAATACAAATATTAGATTGTCTTCACAGCTTCATACAATCTATAAACCATCACGTCCCCACAGGTTTTCTCAAGAGAATTTACAAATTGCAAATGTTATTATTTGATTTAAGGGTTAAGTTACCATAACACTTCTTTAGATGCCCAATGATTCAAAATGGTGTTAATTGTAAAATGGCATAAGTTTAAGTGTCTGTAGGTTGTTCTGTACTCTGGTGTGATTATTTAAATCGGGACTGTCACAGAAAAACCTCACCTCCAAAACCTCCAATAAAGTGAGATTAAAAACCAGAATAAATTGTTCCCATTTCCAACTCTGTACAGTGAAAGACACAATGAACCAAGGACTCTTGAACAGAAACTTACCTCCTTTTTCCCCAGTAAGTAGAAAAGAGGCTGACAGAAGTCTAACGCAGTGCACTAAAGGAGCAGAATTTCCATCGGTATAGTGACCTATGTCTCCCTTTACCCTAGAGGGCTATTGAAGGCAAAACACAATTTTTATATAGATAAAAATTTATCTTTAACTTAAAACATTAAGCACAGCAAGATTTAGAAATACTGCACATCCCCAAATGTATAAAGGTTGTAACACAAAATGTGTTTAATACATATAACAAAAAAAGGCCTTAAAATGTAATGCTTTCAAGAAGTTTGTAGCCAATAACAGAACTGGTTTAATGTTATCACAGAAACAACAATTATTCTATAGATTTTATGAGTTACCAAGACTTGTTCTTTGGATCTGAAGGAGTCTGATAAAATGATGAACTGCTTTTGGTCACCAAGCAATGATCTTCAGAAACTTTACTTGAGAAGCAATTAATACCCAAGTTCTTTCCAGAGAAGGCTGACAACCTTCTGCAGTTTCCCATTTAGAGTTCCCCAGTAGCCCAAGCTGATCTGCCTGCCACAAGCCAAACTCATTTTGCCCCAGCTCAGAACAAGGCCCAAAGCTAAAGTCAGAAAACCGTAAGAGGAAAACAGTAATCTATGGTTAGAATGGCATGAGCTTCACCACAGAAAGGGAGGCTCAAAGAGCAAAACATAATAACTAGAGGAGATCATAAAGTTACCTACACAGCTACCAACCAGCACAAAGATATTTCAGTATAAAGTATCAGTGTACAGACAAAAGGGATTTGTATTCTCAGCAGTTTGTGTTCTATTATGGTTTTGCTGGTGATTGCATTAAAGGTATCAACACTTGCATATTCATCTTGTGTGAAATGAAATTCAGGCTATAAGTCAGATTGACTATTGAACCTTAGTTATTTTGATCCATAACGAAGTACATCACATATACAGGCTACCCACGTTTACCACTAATTTACATGATCATAACTGTAATTTTATTTTTTTAAAAACTTAGTTGTTTTGAACTTTAAACCAGACCACTGTGACTAATTCTCACCTTGTTTTCATGATCACCAGGATCTGCTGCATCTTCTTTTGATGTAAATCTATCTACGCTGCTATCAGAAGGCTGCCTACTATGGCTCATGGTTTTCAACAGGTGAGGCTGCTGAAGAGCTTTAGAAAAAAGCAATTCATGAAATAACATTTCAGATGCAAATTAAAAGCACTTTAACGTAATTATACAAACATGAAAAATAAATTAGCAGTGATCAAAACAAGTGATTCATTGGAAGTGTTGAAATATATTCCTTATTTTACATTCAATCTAGTTATTTGTTTTCCATATCCATTACACAAGTCTTCAGTCTCTTGGAAGTTAGACACCAGATGCAACTGGTGATACCTGCCTTAAAGGTGTCACCAGTTCTGTTCCCCCCATCCCACTTATCAACATACCAATAGAAGAATTTCTGAAAGACTCTGATGAATCATCTTGAAGAATATTTGCAGCCTCATCTTCCTCATCCTGCAGCTGCCCAATTTGCATTCCAGAATACTGTCCTTCACCACCCTCCAAAACCTACAGAGTGCAAGGGCAGGACTTAGAATAACTTAGCTTAACACACAGTACTAGATGTCAAGCATGCAATATTAGTAACCTAGAAATAATTTGAAAGCAAATATGAGCCTGATAAATATCAGGTACAGCTGCATGCAGGCCCTAACGGAGTTCCCCTCCTCCTTCAGCATTTGGTTAATTAGAGGCCATAGTTACATCTGCAGTCTCCTACCCGAGCCATGAACTTGCACATTAACAGTAAGAAAGTCGAACACTTGGTGCATTGCCTTCCCTGCAGCTTTCCTTGCTCACTAAACCAGAGACTACTAAAATGGGCACTTCTAGAAGTGAGTTTGACCCTTGGTACCAATGCAATATATAGGCAGTAGGTATATGGAAAAATAACCATGAGACAAAAAGCTGATAATTTTAATGAAAGACAGTTAGAGACGTTTCACTGTAAGTTTATCAGAAGACATGAGAGACTTCTTCAGTTATTCCCTGATTTTATAAGCACCTGGAAATTGTTCATTAAAAAGCCTGTGTGTAGGTAAGTGGGATGATCCACTTTCAGTTTGGAAAAAATAATTTTACTTGTAATTACTGCTTGCAAACAGTATGCAAACTGACATATGCAACAGTTTGACAAGAATTTGCAAGAAATGCATCTTGTCAATAAAGACAACTTGTCAAATGCCTGCTCACTTTGGGCTCTGCACAGCCTACATTTACTTCAGAGACAGTGCAATCATCATCACTCCTTTGGTTCTTGAATCCTCACACTTGCAGGAGTATTTGCTTATCATAATTGTATATTTAACATTTTTTGTAGTGGTAAGAGACTATTACTCTTCCCAAGTTACTATCAGAAGACATAAGTCAAAAGTTTGATAATGTTTGGAAAAAAAAAAATCTCACAAAACCAAACTTAAGATGTTCTAAGTTTTCCCCTTTTTGCATTTTCTGCTCTTGCCCCCAGGAATTATGTATTTGGTGTTTTTATTACAGCCTCACAATACACTTGTCTAAGAGAGACAAATGTCTTAAAATAGGTATATTGTATGTACATTTCAGATGTTTATTAGATATGTAACTGCTACATTAGTAAATCATGCAGTATTTGCAGAGTATAGGATAAATCCTTAAGATGGAATCAAAAGGAAAAAATGAGTTACATTGCCAAATGAAAAAGCACAGGCAGAAAACAATGTGAAGCATTAGGTTTCAAAAGTACTTCTCTATCATTCCAAACAGACTGTTCACCCTTTAACACTTCCATTAGTCCTCCTGCATCAAAACAATTGAAGTATCTAGACAAAATGAAGGATATGCAAAGAGGATATATTTATGTCAAGCCTTTGATACTGACATTCTTCCAGTGAGTGACAATCTGTTAATGCCTTCATATAACCCACCCAGTGAACACACTGATTACAGCTCTGTAGTTTTTAATTACTGCTGAAGTGAAAGTGTTAAAAGGAGGTCAAGCTCTCCAATAGAGGTGCGAACTGCTGACCTTCCCATTGTTACTAGCTGAGGATGGAAAAGTAGAAGTCGAGTAAGTAGATGAATCCAAGTCTGGGCCCTCCATGGAGGAGCTCTGAGATATGTCTGGCCCCTCAGTAGAAGGGGATCCCCCCTCTGCCCGTTGCACACTTACAATTTCAGAACTGTCCGAAGGGGTTACAGCAGAGTCTGGACCTTCTGTAGTAGTCTGCGAGCTATCACTAATCGGTGAGGAAGCCTGTGTACCATCATTCAAGTCCATAGTGGCATCTGACTGGACAGCACTGATCTGGCTGGAGCTTTGACTCAGCACATCATCTTCTTCCCCTTGGGTAGCTGTACTGGTCAAATCACAGCTTGTCAGGTCTACAGAGTCTGACTGCAACGTATGTTGAGAACGCGGCTGCTCAGTAATGATATCGTGTCCAGTAGAATCAGCAGCTGAACTCCCTACTGACCCAGTTGTTGATACACCCGATGAAGAAGCCAGTTCACTGGTTATCTCACCCTTCATAGAAGCTGCAAAACACAGACATTTAAGAGTCAATCAAGTGTTTAAACTTGTCTTTCACTCTTGATAAAGACATCACATACCACATAGTAAACTAGGCTAAGGAAAACATATAACCGAACTTTTAAGCTACAGGTAATGAAATAAGCATCTGTAAGATGCCATGCCATCTATACCAGGAGCTCCATCTGACAGCCTATCAGTTGAAAAAGAAATTCAGGTCAACTTCCTTAAGTATAAGTTTTATACCCAGGACTATTTATGGTTTCAGTTAGCATGGTAGCACGTCTTTTGAGTGTCCATCCACTTCCTAGTCACCATAACACATCGCTTTCATATTTTACATAGAGCAATAAAAGAATGGATTTGTAATGTATAGTAACACAGGTTGATTGCACTGCTAAAAGGGAAAGCCAGCTACCTGCAAATGACGCAGAACTGACATCTGATCGGGTTTCAGAATCATCCTCCAAACCTTCTTCTTCACCAAGAAGTATTTTACCTGAGAAGTGATATAAGAAAAACCTTTACAGTTTTCCAAAATTACAGTCAACTTGAAGTGCTGAACAGCTGAAGTCAGATGTGAAATCTATTTTTAAAAAGTTGTTTTCAAAGCTACGACAGACAACAGATGGAAAAAGAGAGAGGAATGAAGAAAGTGATCTCACCAGACCCTCGCTATCTGATCAGGAGGAAAACAGAGAGCAGTGACAAGGAAAAAGACAGTTAAGTAATTTTCTTTAACAGTGTAACCATTCAGGAAACTACCTAGGACCCTGTTCCTTCCAGTTTATTTTTGTGGATTGTGTTTAAGATCCCACTAACTTTGTAAAGTACGTGCTATTACAAAGGCATCTGGATGTCTGCCTGCAACTCAGAAGGACATTAAAGCACCACAAGTAATAGAATAAGTGACGTCTCCCTCCTTAAGGCCATGAAAATTATCAAAGTCTACTTGCATTTTGGGGCTGGGAACTCCAAAGATAACAGAATGGGAAACACCCAAGGGGAAGAGCAGCACAGACTAGAAGCACAAGATGACGCAAGTGGAACAGGGTGATGAATCATTGATAACAGCCATTAAAATCCAGAGGCTACTGAGGCAAAAATCTTCAGAGAGGCTTTTGCCATAGGAAAAACGAGAACTCCTTACAACTGAACACAATCACCATAGAGTTCTCTTACTCACAGAGTAATGTCTATTTTAAATAGAGGCAGCAGAAAGCGAAAGATACCTGCAGATGCACACACTGCCCAGGAGCAAACCAAGGACTAAACTGCACTGAAAAGTCTGTAAATGGGACAAGACACAGAGTGCAGATGGAGCTGAGCCCACCCTCATGGATGTTGCAAGACACTTGCTGAGACAGAGGGATTCATCATAACTGCTTTGAGACAAGCCTGTTTTGCCATTTAGAATAAGCTTCATTGGTAGTCTTAAGATTCACCATGCAAGATACCAATGTGTTGATAACTCTAGGTTAATTCTTTTGCATCTGAATAAGTTAGCAGGGGGTATAAATTAACATGAAATTAACATTTAAGCATTAACAAGCTTTTGCATTAATTTCTCTATCACAGCTAATTTCATACATAGCAGTAACACTGCAGATTTGTCTTCCTCCAAAAAGTACATTTTATGCTATTCAAACCTGTAAGTTAGGCAGAAAAGTAACCATGACATCACCATGTATGGTCTATGTAAAATAACTGGAAATGAGAACTACACACTCCTCCAAAAGAATGAGTAAAATCCTGCTAAGAGCTCCCAACAAAACGCATGAAAGATAGTAAATTCTTCTCTATTCTTTTTCCCATTTACATCCATTTCACTGACACAAACCAGGATATTCTGCTTTCCACAGCTGATCACCTTTAAAAGTGAAGGAAGAAGGACACTGAAAAACACTTGTTAGGCACATTAGGCTTTGTATGTTTAAATGAGTATATAAAACACGCTGTAGCATACTTTTCCACTATTTGGAAAAAAAAAAAAAAATCAGTTAAGATGTAGAACATAAGTCTTTACTTTCAAAATTAGTTTTCAGCCTTTTTAGCAAATAATTTTCTGAAGCTGAAACAAACTAACATAGGCCAGCTACTCAAGACTAAAGTTGGTCTGAAGCACTAAGACTTAATATACATGGAACATCTGAGTTCTGAGGTTAGGGTCACAGGTTTCTGTAGACCACCCTCACTTGACATTCCTACACATGAAGGAGTGTTGCAGATAAATAAGTTTCACCCATGGCCAACAGCAGAAGCCTACTACTTATATGGCAGTAGACTGCAAAACAACTTCAAGTAGGAACTGGGAATAGGCTTGATTTTTCCCTCCTTTCTACAATGGACAGCAGCCGGAAATGAACACATAACAATTTAAAATTAAACCTGTACAAGAGAAAATCATGAACAGATTTCTTCAAATTCATTTATGCCATTTTTTTAGACAAAATCTTTATACCAAGGTCTTGAAAGAGAATAGAAGCTGATGACTCATACATGTTTTCCCACTGAGTGAAGGAAAGGTTAGTGTTTTAACAAGTACTTTAATTGAATTTACACTATTATTAATACTTCAAAGTTACAATGCAGATAACTAACAATTCAGAATATTAAAATGATGATTTACTATTTTTCATTTAAAAGTGTTATTCTGATTTGTTGCATTCTGTCTCACCTCTGGATGCTGCAGCAGTATCTACTTTCAGAAAACCTTTCTTCCACTCTGTCGTTTCTAAACTAGAAATTATCACTGCATCCATAAGCACTATTTCATTCAGCTCTACCCACTATTTCACATTTAGGTATATTTTAAAGGTATATCCTTTAAGCATTGTGAGATTCCTTGGACAAAAAAATGGGAGGAAATTTGGAAAAAGCATAAGCTAGTTGGTATAGCAGCCCTTAAAGTTTGTATAATTTTAGTCTATTTTCCCTTGAAGTTTTTCTTTTCAGTATTGCACATCTCTGCTTACTATGCCTGCACTGACTGCACTACACTCACACATAGTTCCACTGTAGTTGCAATATTTTGCTCACCTAAACCAGGCCAGTTGTACCTACAGTGATTCTAGTACTGATACGACCAGTGTTAAAAGTGTAGACGTATAACTAGATATGAAGTATTTTCATGCACAAACTGGGAAAAGAATACTTCAGAACAAATTTTATTACTCAAAATCCTGCTAAGTGAATTACCTATTGAAGAAAGAAATGAAAATATACACAGTAAGACAGAAAACAAATAGCATTAATCATCAAGAACAGAAAAAGAAATTTAAAAGCATCATATCAAAGCATGCAAACATACACATGCATTAGTGAAACACAGATTAAAAAAAACAGGCCTAACAAAACCAGGAAGGTTAACTATTTTATGAGTTACATTAAACGTTAAGTATTACCATCAAAAGGAAAAATGCCCTGTTGAGAGAGACTATTTTTAGATGTGCTCTTTAAAAAATGAAAATAGTATCAATATTCATGACCATAATTTTGCCAGTGAACAACAGAAAAAGTAAGAATTATACTCCTTTGAATAATTTTAGAATATGTTGATTGCAATATCAGAAATTGCATCAGAATTGTTGTAAAATTTGCAGTGATCAAGCTCAGCTGATAACACAAAGGCAATTGTGAATGAAGACCGAAGTTCAGCAAGACAATGAAGTGGGGAGGGGGAAGAAAAAAAAAAAAAATCAGAAAGAAATGCAATTAAAGATTTGTTTTTGAAAATAATCACCTTTATGCTTTCTCGCAAGAACAGGGCTGCATGAAGACCCCCCTCCAGCTGCAAATCACAGAAAGTAACACATCAGGGCAAAGACAGAGCTGCTGAAATCATGAAGGAATTCTAATAGCCACAAATGGGAAGATAAAAAAAGCCCAAAGCCAGGAAAAAAATAGCAATCTTGTTGCTCTTGAAGCACAAGTTTTTTGGATCATTTGCCATGGAGTGACTTTTTATTTTTGTATGTCACTTGTGTAAAGTTTGCTTTTAAAAAAAACATGCTCTAAACTTCACTGCTATGGTCGCTTCCAGCTAATGAATTACCTTCTAATAGCAGCAATATTAGAATGATCTGTTAGGTCCATACAGAAGTCCTTACGGAAATCAGATTTATTCTTTTGAAACAGTTAAGTAGCAGTTAGGAGACAATTTTAAGAACATGCATTTCACGGACAAGAACACTATTAGCTGATTTTAAAAGTTATGGATAAACTTAAGTCATGCTTTAATTTCATGCTGGTTTTGGTATTCAGCAAGGACCCATCAGTTAATATAAATTCTGATTAGATCAGCTTTTTACAAATCACAGTTGTCAGATGCTTGGCGAGAAGAACATGGGGAAAAAAGTCTGTCACCACAGTTAACTTGCTCTGTGTAACCAAAAAAAACCCAACATAAACTGTACAAAAAAAAATACTTTTGAGTTTGTCATTACTCAATGAATGTATACCCACCTAAAGAAAGGAGGGAAAAAACCCTTTACTGTACCTGAGAAAAAGGCAAGTCATGCATATTTTATATAGTTCATTTTATCCTTCATACTTTTTGGCTAACACTGAGAAATCGAGCTAGTGACGTATGTTCATCTCCTTTTACTTGAATTACCAAAAATATAGCTTACCTATAAGTTCCACTATGCTCCCACTGCGGTTCCTGCTGGCAGATTCATCTTTGGATACACTGACCTGTGCAATGCCCCCTGAAGCGGTCAGGGCATGGAGAAGTTCAGGTGGCGGCGTTCTAAAGAGCTGTTGTAATAATTCTAAAGCTCCAGTCACAACATTATGGTCCTGATGCTGGGTGTAATGCAGAGTCAATTCATAAACCTAAACCCCAACAAAATACTGCAATAAGTCTCTATGAAGATGCAACATACCACAATTTTTCTCACATAACACATTAAACTTCAGTAATGCTTTAAAAACGACTGACATTTGTTGTATCTAATCTTCACCACACTCTTCGAGGGGAAAATGTCAATTCATTGTAGCCATTCAACTGCTCTTTAAGTAGAATTCTGTTTTTTCTGTTTATTGTTATAGGAGGAGGAATCAAATCAAAGAACACCTGAATGATTATGAAGTTCTTTAGCTCCTTTGGGAACACCTCACAAGTACTGATGATGCATTTTTTCTGGGATTTCTGGTTATTAACATCATTCATCAATAATTCCAGTCACTGGGCCAACTATCATTTACCAAAATGAACACGAATTTGAGAAAAGAATTCAGAATGTTCAACATTCTGTACAACACTACATGCAACATTTATTCCTTTACCTTCCAATTAGTACTTTCCAAGTTAGGGTTATTATTAATATTTTACCTGTATAAGTTGTTCTGGTGAAGGTGAAATCTCCGTTTCTTTTCTTGTTACTCCAAAACTGCCTTTCAGGCTGGTATCCTTTACTTGTTGTTGCAATAAAGGTATGAGATACCTTAGTGTAAGTAAAACACCCAGAATTAAAAGAGTAGGATGATCGTCTTCTACAGGAACCAGCAAGCCTAGGTGTAGGAAAGAAGTACCCAAATCCATTATTGGCAGTGGTTAGTTTCAACACAAATGTTATTTCACATAGTCCACATAATAACTTCTTAAAAAAAAAAACCCCAAACAAAAAAACCCCAACCCTAGCAGCAACTTAAGAATACTTTCTAAATGTAGAAATATTTGAAAATATACATTATTTAATATTCCTGCCAATGATTTAAGCTATGTGGGAGAATGGTCAGAGGACTCTTCTTACTTTCCCGGTTCCCTACTTCTTTTCGCTTAATAAAAAGTCAGAAAAATTTCTTTTCTGTCATAACTGATGCCTTCACCAAGTGATCTAGACTCTCTTGCTCTCCTCACCTGTCTCCTCTCTCCATTTGGTAGTTTAATTAAGGTCAAACATAATTCCTTCATACACACACTTGCTACTATCCTAATGAATGACATTTACACTCCCTCAAGTATTGTGAGCCTTGTCCCTAACCTACCCGCTAATCACAGAGTCAAACCCAAAATATATTAAGAACGAATATGTTATGCAAGAAAACACAATGTTCAATGCAAAAAAAAAAAAAACAACCCACAACCAAAAAACCCATCAGAATCAATTCACAGAGTTCCTATTAGTGCTCCTCTCTGCATTCATTGCCAGTACCATTGCCAGGACATTATAAAACATCACCTTTGAGGCAGGAAAGAACAATGTGTGCTCAAAAGTGCATCATTTTCAAGTCACACAGCGTGACAAAAGTCGTTACATAGCATTTGAATTTTTCACCCATTCTTATAGGAAGCAAGGCTAACAGGATAATGCTTTATGTATCCGTTGATCTTCCTGACCTCTCCTTTTTGCAATATAGTCTACATAGTAAAGAACCCCTCGTCAGTAAAAAAACTGAGGCAAAAATTTCCAATACAATCCAGACAGATGTCTCATGAGTTGCAAAATACCCCAAAGACTGTGCAGACTTCCCCGATGAAGAAATATGGAAGCAATACCTGATGCAAAGTGTTGTGCAATCCAATAAAACTTAAAAAAAATTAAAATAATTTCTGATCTAAATTCAGTTTTTAACAAAGAATCTACATAGTACTTCTTCTAAAAAGAAGTTAGAGGGCATGTGCTCTTGACCCAGAGACTAGCAGCCATATCCTGCACCTCAGACCTGCTGCATTAACAACCAAACTGCTGAGTAATTCAGGCCTTCACAGACTCCTGAGCAAGTTCTTCCAGAACCCCTCTAGACATCCTAATTTTCCAACAGGCTTGTTGTTTACTTAGCTGTGGCTGTTTCTTTGCAACATTACTGAATTAGCATTGCAGTACATAGAGACACAAATAAGTTAGTCATATCTTCATCTAACAATACAAAATAGAGGAAGCATTAGCAGTGTAACTGGTAATCTAAGTATCTTTGCTTTGCCTGAAAGCCTCACACATTAAAATTATCTCACACGGCAAAAAAAAAATAAATAAAAAAAATTACGTTACTTATACCTGAGGCAAATTTAACTAATTTTCCCCGGAATCTTACCTAAAAGTACATTCAGTAACCAGGCATAAAAATACTGCATTCTTCGGGAATGTTGACAGATGCTTACTGCTGATCCTGCTGCTGTTCGACGGATAGTAGGGGAACTGGATTTAAGATTAGCTATGAAAGCCTTCAATAAAACCTAAAAACAAAGATATATTACTTAAATTTTTATGAGAAAGAAAAGGAGACAGAAGTGAATTAAAAGTCAGCAAATGTATTTTTCATTCATTCAAAGCATTACTTAACGTACATTTAGCAAGGGCATCTTTTGCCTTAATTCAGACATGCAGCCGTAACACTGCTTTCTGTAACATCTGCTTGATAACGCTGATAGCTTACTGTGCTTTGAGATATAACAGGGAGCTCTAATAGGTTAAAGAAAGATACCTTAATCTCATTGTCATTTGCAAAATTGCCAAACGCTGCCATGATTTTTGGTATTGCCGCAGCCAGGGTTTCTTGTACCGATTCTTCGGGTCTCTTACTTATTCGTGTTAGACAGGGCAAAAGGTTCACTAAGTACGGCCTAAGCATGGCAAATGGAGAAAAAACACTTTGAAATGAGAACAACTTCACCCATCTAAACATTTTTAATTCATACTCAAATTCTGGGGTATAACTAAATAATAAAAAATGAACCTGTTAGCTACAAAGAATGTAGAAAAAAAAAGACAATTTGCAGACATTAAGATGGAACTAAAGAATATATGTAAAAAAAAAAAAAAAAGGTCATTGTCTTCACAAGTCTCCCCAGCCCACTCCCCAGAGTCATGCACAGCACAGAACTAAAATTCCTCTAAAAGAAAACCAGCTAATCAAATAAAGCTACTTCGGAGGGAATAATGTGATAGGAATTCTTCCACCTCCCAATTATACATTTAAAACTTGAGAACGGTAATATTTTGTTAATGTCTGTATTTTTTTAGATGTTCTTTGGAAAGTTCATTACTAGGATGTGTTTACCTGCACTTTTGAGGTCGAACTAAATGGGCAAGCTCAGCAAATCTCCACAGTGCAGCACGTAGACTTCTGGAAGCACCATTCTATAAAGAGTATATAATCATTACATTTCATCAAAACCATTTCCTAAAGAATACCTATAATATACAATAGTATATAGTTTTATACCATTTTACTTAGATAAAAACATAAGGTGTCTGGAAGCCACAAATTCCCTTTAGGTAAAAGGAAGTCAAGTCAGCTCCATGACTGCCTTCAGTTTTCTAGCTGGTGTTAGGAATTTTCCGAGTGACCCAAAATGAACAATGAAGAACACCAAGAAAGAGAAGGAAATGACTGAGATCTCCACTCTGCTGAAATCAGCTTAAAATACCACAGAGAAAGTCATCAACCAACAAAGAAACACTGATGATGTGAGAGTCTAAAAATCACTGGGACACTTGCAGAGATATAAATGCAGAAAAAAATTGACAGCAGTGGAGAAATGCAAACAAGTAACGTTCAGCTCGAGTGCACCAAAAAAACCAACCCCACATATTGATCTGCATCACTTCATAATGGCTTGCACGCTTACGTTTACTATCTATGTGTCTGTATTGACACCTTCAGTTGTGCATCTTACTCGAGTCAGGTGCACATAGACCCAGAGTTTATATAGTAAAGCTCCTTAGTATTGCTGCAAATACAGAAAATTATGGAAGTCAATAGATGTCTAAGAAAAACTCTGTACCCACTGTAGTTTGAACCTAACCAAAACGCTTCTCAAATCAAGCCCCTCTAAAGACAGAGCTAAGATGTTTAGAAACTGTCACCTATTTCTTATTTTCCTTAGCTAGTGTATCAAAGGCTCATCATCTTGTTAGCATGACAAGTAAAAAAATCCTTGCATCTGAATTACAAAATGTGCATTTTTCAGGTACAAAGCTGAACAACAGATTCTGGCATGGCTCCTAAAGTGATCCAACTGATGCACAAACAGAATTTGGTCTGCTGGGTGCTTGTTAACGTCTGCTACCTTTCTCTCTTGCCTCTGCCATGAATTTGAGATCAACTACTCAAGAAGCACATGCCACCTGAACAACAAAGTATCTCCTCCTGCACCTAGTCATAAAGTGCAGAAACTTCTAAGCAATTTTTGTTTACATTGCCTGGTTTTTGTTCATTATCTAGCCATCCATTTCTATAGCCTCAAAAATTTTGCATGACATTAAGGTACAACAGTATAGTAAGATTCACACAGGGCATACAAGTAGTCCACATCTGACAGAAGGAAAGCTATATTGCTTTTGTTATATTATCTTCTGGAGTCCTATCATTCCCGAAGATATGTAACAAAAAGCAATAGTATTACTGTTCAACAAATAACGTATTTTCTCTCTATACAAGCCTTGCTATATGCTTATAGATGCAAGAGACATGATTTCAATGATACCATCCTGAATACAGCATTTTTCTTTTGCAGTCATATACTTCAGAAAGACTATTAATAAAATTCTTCCTGTGGACGTAATTAAATTGGGACTTTTGGTGCAGAGAGAGATGTTTCAGTATTTTTACCCATGTTTCTTACAGAAGCTGTAAGCACGCATCACATATTCACAAAACAGTAGTTAAAACTTGTATCGGGTCACTTCAGGTCTTGATCAAATGATTCCTCCAAGAAGTTATGTCAAATTAAGAATGTCACTGTCCTCCACCTACTTTTCACCACCCTTTTGCTCGAAGTTATTCCTTCCAGCTCAGTCAGTGGATCAAACATCATGAATATGCCTTAGTCATTTGGGTGCAGAGTCACTAAGGTTAACTCAGACTGCTGTTCACACCAAATGCTCACACATTTTCTGCCAGACAACCTGTCAGGAGTGGTTAAATCTACACAGAGGGGCCAAAAGTGAGCAACTGGGTAGAATAATATATTAAACAGTCACAGCTCCTTCAAAAGTGAAGCTTTGACCTTGATCTTAAAAGACATACACTATTTATTTACACTAATGCCACATTACAATACACTAAAAAACTTCGTAAACACCATATTACAAAAGGACGTGAAAGCAAGAAACTCACCTTTTTAATCTCTTTATACAGTTCTAATTGTAACCTAGGAAGATTGGAATCCATCAGAGCCTGCAATAAAACGCATTGAGAATGTACTGTATCAGAGGGGAGGCACTTTACAGGAATAAAGTTACACTTGCAATAAAACAGCTTCAAAAAAGGCACAGAACTATCTAACTGCCCCCATATTTGATATATAACCAGGAAACTGCTAAATACTGAAGAGAGACACCTCTACTTTTCACACAGACACAAAACAGAAACGTGGACAAATTCCACAAATTCTAACAGTTATTTGCAGTTAATATTGACTGCTTTACCCATTCTACCTAAAAAAGGCCATATGGGATCAGACTACAAACAGAGCCAACCTAACATGCTTTTTGGCAACTGCCAGAAATAGATACTCATGAATAGAATATTAACACACAAAAATAGTATAGCAGGAAATACCTCTCACTGCTTGTGAATACATCCCCACCGTCAATTAGCCTCCTACTATTTCTCAAACCGAAGCTGTATTTGCACCATTACCTTTAACAGTCCTTGAAAAACCCTTCTTTCATGAATTAGCCCATTTTCTGCATCCATTTGTTACACGATGTTCTGGACACCAGAAGCATCGTATCCCAGGATGTAATGAAGTAGTGTGCGACAGAGCATACATTGCAGTTTGAACCTGCAGTCTGTCTAACAACTAGGGCACGCGAAATGAAAGTAAGCACCAAGAAGTAGTGGTTTTCTGTTCACCTCAACTCAATCATTCTCCCTCCACCTTTAAAATGGCAAAGAAGAAAAATAGGAAAGTAGTTCCGCTCTATACTATCTCTTACTATGGAATATTTTGTATACATAAGATTACCCTTTCTCTCCATTTTTTTCCTAGTACATACTACTATTTATGAACATTTCCACCATCACTTCCTCAGATGAAATGAGCATTTCGCTGGAACAGGCTGCCCAGAGAGGTGGCGGAGTCTCTGTCTCCGGAGATATTCAAAACCCATCAGAATGCGTTCCTGTCCAGCCTGCTGTAGGTGACCCTGCTTTGGCAGCGGGGTTGGACTAGATGATCTCTGACAGTCCCTTCCAACCCCTACAATTCTGTGATTCATACAACAAGCAAGTACCTACATTATAGATTTATAGAGTGCTAGAATGTTTAGTATTTAATTCCTTATTTCTTGCCCAATAATTTAATAATTTCTAATTTTCTATCTGCCTTCTTGACCCCTAACCATTAAGTTCACTTCTTTACATCAGCATGTGCCACGTAAGAGTAATCCTGTGGAGGCCACAACAGCTTAAGCACCATCAGTGAAGTGCCTGTGGTTCCTCCAAAGCATGATTTGCCCAGCCTAAAATTGCATGCTCCAAAATTTTGTTTCCCCCAATTAAACCAGTCATTATAATAAAAAGATATTACCTTCCCCAGAAAAATTTTACCTGGCTTGTATCTTTATGTTGTCATAAGCACCCTAACTATTAACTGCAGGTATCTAGATGACAGCAGGTAAGGACAGATCTCACTCATTTCACAAAACTTAATTTTTACAGGAAGTTCACTGCCCATGTATATAAGGATATCAAGCAACACAAAAAGGTACCAGCTACTATTTTGGCTTCAAGCGTAAGTTGTCCTTACAACACACTCAACTGAAGCAACTCTTTTTACTCGTGTATACCTATATTTTTAGCAGGCTAGAATCTAGAAAGTCATCTCAATCAGAAAAAAATTGTAAGCATAGTCAACTCCAAATTACTAGAAATAATAAATCCCAATTACTGAGACCAACTGTACTCCAATCTGTGTGAACAGTGCCACCAGTATCATTAGAACAGAGAATACTACAATATTGTACATCAGTTTGAGAAACAAGACAGCTTTAGTAACACCTTACTCTCAAAAGCCTGGTAAATCCCAATATGGTATTTTGACTTTTAAATAAAGATATCACCAAAGCTATTTAAACTTTGAGCCATTTATGCTATCTGTGAGGCTCTGACAGGTAAGTGTAGTGATACTTTAAGATGACCTACAGAGTGTTTATCTAAACTTACTTGCTGTTTTCAGTTTACAGCCTTGTCTACACAAATGCGTTAGCAGTTGAATTACGCTAATGAGCATAAACTCCAGAGAGACACACAATTACACAAGTAATCTATATTCTTATATTTAAAGAGAGAAAATATAAAGCATCTTTCTAGCTACAGAACGAGTCTCTAAAATGCCTGAGGTACTAAAAAAGCTGAATGTCGACAAACATGCAAGCTTAGGGGCCTGTCACCTCTGTTCGATTTCTCACAAGCATCACTGCTTCTCTCTGCATTTATACACGAGAGAGCGCCTGCCTGAAGGCTCGGTTGCTTCCCCACAGTGTAAAACACAGAAACAGAATGCAAACTATGTCCAGCTTTGATAACAGTCCGATACGTCCATGTGGCTGGAATATCACAACTATTACAACCTGATAGCTGTGACCAACTGGCAAGCTTAACTGATAAAAGATTCCATCAGTTAAAGTCACTTCAATCTTTAAAACAAAACAAACTCCCATACAAAGATTTGGAAAAAAATAAATAATAAAAAATAAAGCTTTTCAAGTTACCTTGAAACATGCCAGAAAGCGAAAATATTAAATAGATCCATGAATTAGAGAGGTCAATTTTATACTAAGCCTACAGAAGAGTTTGGTGCAAAGAAGGAAGTTAGTTTGCATCCATTAGAACTGTTTCAGAGCATCTTTTAAAGCAAATTAAGTTACATAATTGTATGTGCATTTCATAGAGTGCTAAACTCCCACAAAAATGGAAAAATATTTATATCAGAATGAATAGAGCAAAGTGCTACAGGGCAAAACGTGAAAAGCAAAAGACATTTGCACTTCCTCCTTCCCTATCATTATGGGATACACTACACAATCAGTAAGCTTTCCCATACTAGTTTCAGCCACAAGCTCAACACCCAAAAACTTAATTCATTCAGATACCAAACGTGAGAGAAATCTCTGCCAAAACAGGGGTGTTTGCTTGCTTCTACACACCACTTCATGCTAAAGAAAATGATTATTTGCGTATTTCTAAAGCACTTAAACATTGCATCAACTAGATTAATTATGCAGGTGCACTACATTGACTCAAAGGCCAAGTATTTCAGAAAACAGGGTGGGAGGGACAACAGAAAAAAACAACCAACAAACAAACAAGAAAGGGCAGATGAAGGTAAACCTGTCCTGGAAGCAGCAGCTCATATCAATTACTCAAGAAGTTCACTTTATCATACTTTCAATCAAGATTTAGACCTTGCCTGACCTCATATGAATGCCTGTCCACTGTTCTCCAACAAGCCTTTCATTCTGGATCACAGCAGGGTAATAAACAATCTCCAGAATTACTGCCCAAAAGCTCCTTCTCCAAATGTCAGAAAATCACACTACCTGAATTACAGCATACTACCAGTCTGGAATGAAAAGCCACTACGTCCTTCAGCTTGCTTTTTAATAAAGATGTTTAACATAAGGAAAAGTAAAAATGTTATGTTTACAGAACAGTAATAAGAGTATTCCTCCCATACAACGAGATGATTTTAGAAAAGCCTACGTTCTTGTTTTATCAACTTGAAGAGAACAAACTTAATGAACAATTGAAGAAAAGAATAGATTAGAATGATGAAGAACAGAAGACAAGTTAAATATCTTGATCTGGGCATAAAAAGATCTCCTAAGAGCACATACAGAATTTCATAAAGAAGCTTCTTTAACCTCTTACATTATGAAATATTATCAATAATAAGAAAAGCAACTAAAAGAACATCAGTGTGAATTCATACAGGACACTGCAGGTAAGAGGTAAAAATCTATTAGCACTATATATAGAAGTTCTTACTTTAATAACTTTATTAAGGCATTCATCAGCAACCATCCGGACATCGGATTCTGCATCCTCACTGCAGAGGAGAAAGAGCTCCATAGCAATCCCCAGCAGTTTCTGAAATTCTGGAGAATTTCTAAATAAACAAACACAACAAACAAACAAAATTAAAATGCACACTATGAAAAGCAAACACCAATGCTACTTTTGAGGGGATTTTGAGAATCCAGCTACATATATATTATACACAGTTATACACAAGGAAAAGACATTCAGTGGATTAAAGCACTTCATTAGCAGTTGGGAGATCATTTCCCTGCTCTTTCCTACATAATCTGGCAAGGTATCTGACCTCTGTGCCTCAGTCTGTCTGAGGTAGAAGGATAACGCCTACTCTACCAATGCTTAAAAAAATTACTTTTTAGATTTTGGGTGGTTAAAAAAAAGAATTAAAAAATTGTGCCATTTCAGTTTTAAACAGAAGTTGAGCATTTAAAATCAGCAATTGCCAGGAAGCCTTCAATAAATTAACACTCCAAATAGGCTATTCATATTAATGTAACAAATTAAAGACATGGTCTTACCTTAAAGACTGAGCAACTATGTTTTCACATATTGTTAGGCAATGATTCACTCGATCTTTCTTCGTAGCTGAAAGTTCTTTCTTTCTAAAAGAAGAATACAATAATAGAGTCTGAGATAAGACTTCAAAAGTGAGCAGTGACCATTTAAACACTCTTGCTAGAGTGGTGTCTAATGATTATACAAGAAAAAGGTGCACTCTTCTGGTGATTACATAAACAGCTGTCCAGCAACTACCCGTGGTCCCTGGACTGCATATACTAACTGCTGCTGAGAATATGCAGACTCACAAGCAAAAGGAACAATACAAACTTAGAAAAAGTATGAACCATTTAACAGGGAATATCATATTAATTCCATAACTTTCACTGAGAAAATGCTGGGGAAAAAAGCCAAAGAATGAAGAGGAGTAAAGGAAAAAGAAAGAAAAAGCAGAGCAGGCCTAGTACAAAACTGAAATAAACAAACCGACAGATACAAAAAAGTTGGAGAAAATAAGCCATGAGAACAAGCCTTGCAGATGTAAAAATACCGCTTTTAAAAAGACCGTCCTCACAAATAATAAGTCACGTTAGACTTTTTTTTTGTCTGGCAAATTCTTGACACTTAAGAGTTTTACTAAATTGCCCATTTTGAATCTGAACTGGAAAGGATGATGAGGCAATGTTATCATACATCACATTCTCCCATATAATTTCGTAATTATAAAAATAGTAAAGCTTTAGGCACAGCCTATGACCCATCAAGAATAATGTCCCTATAGTAACACTTGGTATAGTCCAGGAAAGGCCAAACTTAGCCAACTCGCAGCAAATGAGTGTAAACCAAAGAGAATAAAATTCACCAATTCGAAGATTGCATATCTACAAGCAACACAGAGCACAATACGAAA
>VXAK01011672.1:257-17264 GCA_013399435.1 Arenaria interpres | reverse complement strand
TCCCTTCCAACTCCAGCGATTCCGTGTTTCTGTGATTTGGTCGTAACTTGAGCATTTGAACAAAATGGGAGCAGTTTTAAAAACCCTCCTTCTTGTACTCTTAAGAAATACTACCCACAATCCAGCCACGATACTGCAGACCTTAGCTCGTTCATACTATGGCCCCATCCATTGAAAAAGTAGAAGTCTATGGAGGGGTAACAGTGAGATTTAAGGTCTTTTGATTCAACAAACTTCAGGCATAAAGTGAAACACCACTGAATTGGCTCCAGCTGCAATGGTGGTGCTTTCAAAGCTTTTTCCTTTCACTCCCGGGGCACATTGCCAATTCTTTTCTCCTTTTCGTAAGCTGTCAGAAAGTCAAGCAAGTGTACAGTTTTTTATATTTACTACAAGGTAACAGTTAGGCAGCTGAAACCCTTTAAACAACAATTTCCACAGTATTTATCACAATTAATTAAAAGGAAAGAACAGGGTAGAAACATGTGTAACCTTCATCAGGTTCAAAGAGAGTAGGCTGATGTTTTACAGATTTTCTTACTGTTCTGAAAACCAGATCACAGGTAGTTCAGAGAGAACTAAGGCTCTTTTCTTAATAACAAATGAGATATTTTGAAGCCCATCAAACCCCACTTCCCCTCCCCAGTATTTTCTTCATAATGCTTAGCACTTACATAACACTTTTCATCTTCAAAGTGCTTCACAATACATTAACTAATTAATCCGTTGAGCACCCCTAAGAGATTAGTAGAAAACGATGTGATCTCTGGCAGCCGTGCGAGAGCCTTGAGCAAGGCAATGAATCCTGCATCCAGTAGGGATTATAGTCAAGGTCTCCTGAAGTCTGCAGCACCCTGGACTTATATGCTGTTGAAAACTTAAAGAAAATGTAAAACTTTTCAAAGAGTAAAAAGCCACATTCAAAAAAGGATAGGTGGAATTGAAGGACAAAGTTCAAATTTACAATCTGGAAAAAACTCACTATTACTCCCTAAGCAGTATATCTTATTCATCCTATAAAAATCTATATACTCATATAATAGGATCCTTAAGTATGTGTAACTATCCTGTTTGAGAAATAAGAGTCCTAGCTTCTGTCTAAACCCTGCCTTTTACATTTACAATAGTAGAGTAAACAGGATAAGGGCATAGGATTCAGCACTGGCATGCATTTCTCCGTAATACTAAAATCTTTGTTCAATACTTACTGGCCTTTTTTTCTAAGGTCAACTCATGTTCTCACAAAAAACTACACCTTTTTTGAGAGCAAAGCAGTTTGAATGCAACCATTGTATTCTGAGAGGTAAGAGAGATAATTTTGTAGGAATAAGCATTTCCAAGCCCCAAGACTAGAGAATGAACCCTGATCCAAATTCTGTTATTAAGATGGATGTAGTCATCGGTTGCAAAACATATGTTATGGCATAACAATGCCATAACAATGGCAAAGATCCTGAATGCCTGACCCAATGCTGAGAATATTCTCAGTGTACTTCAAGAAGATTGCTTGATAAGAGGCTGTAATAACTGGAGGAGTGGCAATCCACCTTATAATAGCCTGATCACCTGGTTTTGTAGTCACGCTTATACCTACATGATCTTTTCTTATTTCACAGAAACATCAAGAGAAGGAAAGGAGATGAGTGATTTTGCAGAATACTCAATAAAGTGGTGGTCACAGAGCACTTGTAAAATACCTGAGTTTTAAATAAATCTAGGTTTACAAATCTCAGTTCTAGAATGAGTATTATGCATTAAAAATATCCCCCTTTTCTTTCTTGGAACAGTGTTGGAAATAGTCTTGAACAAATCTCGCAGAGCAAATTTGTAGAATTCTGTTCTGCAAGGGTTTATTCTCAACAGTGAATTTTGAAAAGAAAAGGAAATTTTTCTTGAAGCCTCATTTTTTCAGTTGTAGCCCCCAGAGAATGACAGGAACTTGGATTTCCCTCTGTGGTCGGTATTTCCTGCTGTTGTCTCTAGAAAGCTCTCATACAATCAGTTCACTGCTCTGAAATGCCTAGCTCCTCCTGTATACTCTCCAGAGAGATTTAGCTACCTACTTTCAGATTTTGAGTTCAGTGCCAAAAGACAAACATTTCGGTTTGTCTCAAAATGTTAATATGTGCTGCCTGATGACTGCTGCTCAGTCACCACATAGCGTCCTGTGCATCTCAGCACCCTCTAATGCCAATGTTCATTGTGTTTCAGTTTATTCAAGGGACTAGAAACTGCCAAGGATGGTGTTGTCTCAAGCTGCTAAGACTGTGCTAAGACCATTTGAAGTAACACAAATTCAGAATGCATTATACTCAACTCTGTGATTTTATGTTTAGACATGTACTTTTCTCACATTCTTTTCTCTCTTCCTTCTCTCAAGTTGCATTTATTTATTTATTGGATATAAAATATAATTTGCTCAACGATTTTACATGAACATTATTTCTTTAATTCCTTCCACAAGGCATACCATCATATCACACCGCATCATATTGTAAAAAACTTTTTATGGTGAGAGTGGTCAGGTGCTGGAACAGGTTGTCTGGAGAGGTTATGGTATCTCCATCCTTGGCGGATATTCAAAACCTGACTGAACACCATTTTAATCAACCTACTCTAGATGACCTGCTTTCAGCAGGATGATGCTATTTCCAGAGATGACTTTCAGCCTCATCTATTCTGTGATTCTGCTTACGGTTTAGATTCCAAACTGAGCACTTTCTGAAGAAAAGGAGAGCAAAAGACTGCAGCATATCTTACCACAGAGCTTAGTTCTAAGTTTTGGGGTTGGGTTGTTTTTTTTTTACATACTTGTTTCTAATCAAGTATGTCTGCTTTCAAATAAGATAAACTCTATTGACTGCAAATGTAGTTCTTCACTGAGTGTAATGAAAATGTAGACAAGTAGCACACACACAGAAAACTCAATTGTAGACAGAAAACTTGTTTGGGCTACTGCTGACCAGTGTTCACACAACATCAAGGCTGTGTCTCCAACATTCACAGAATCACAGAATCACAGAATGATATGGGGTTGGAAGGAACCTCTGGAGATCACCTAGTCCAACCGGCCTGCTAAAGCAGGTCCACCCAGGGCAGGTTGCACAGGAACTTGTCTAGGTTGGCAAGATATTGGGAGGGGTAACAGCCAGAACTGCTGACCCAAACTGATCAAAGGGGATATTCCATGCCATATGATGGCTGCTCAGCAATAAAAGCAAAGATAAAGGAGGGCGATGGGGGCACATTCATTAATTCCAACATTTTTCTTCTGGAGTAACTGCTATGTGTACTGAACCCCTGCTTCCTGGGGAGTGGCTGGTCATTGCCTGCTGATGAAAGTAGTGAATAAAATCTTTCATTTTCCTTTGCTTCTGCAAGCAGCCTCCACTTTTGCTTCATTAAGCTGCCTTTATAATGACCCATAACTTTTTTTCCATCTTAGTTCTCCCCGCTCCATCCTGGCAAGGAGGGGAGTAATAGAGCAGCTTGATAGGCACCTTGAGCCTAGCCAAAGTCAACCCACCACAATACTTAAATCTGGAGTTGAATTTCATGCCAAGTGTTGAATTAATCTTCTTTTCTGAAACTAGAATGACGACTGTCAATGGCATAAGACTCTTTTGAGGTAAACAGGTTTTTCTTTTAATTATTTTTACCATTCATCCAGATTAATGATGCATACTCCGTACTCCACTAATCTGTAGTTGTAAGAAACCAAACTTACTTCACAATAAAAAGTACAGAACACTGACCTACATCAAGAATAAAACCGGTTTAATTAAATGTAAGCTATATTTTAAAATTCAGTTGCTATAAGTTTTCAATGCTAGTCTACTCTTTTCACAAGAAGAAAAGACAAAAGCTTAAAGGTTCAAGAAGTCAACAAAGATTTTTACTGAAGATTTCTCAAAATGCAAAAAAAAAAGATATGTATATATTTCACCCAGCTCTATGCTAGGCTGCTCAAATTGTGTGAGACTACAAGAAAAAACTTTATATATATCAAGAAACTGAGATGTAAAATACATAAATAAATTTCTTACTGATTAAACAACACGTTTTTGTGTGTTTAAATAAGGTCCCTTAACCTTCTTTTCTCATTTTTCTTCTTGGAAAGAAAGTTAGTGAAATATGTGTCACATCAGTTCTCTTTATTAGTTTTTTAAAATATATTTCCTTTTATTATGCTATTGATTACTGGAAGAAACCTTTTCTGTTTTTAAACCAACTCAGATAATATTTTAGGTATTTTTATGGAGCAAATGTCCAGCTCAGTCTCCAAAAGGATTACACTGAAACTGAGCAAAAGCATAGAATATCATTACAACTAAAGTGTAGTGCAATTTTTAGCAGAAATACTTTATCTTTTGTTAAAAATAGATTTAGGGCAACATAAAATATAAAAGAGGTCCTTATGTGACTTTCAAAATCCAGCAGTTTAAATTTTGGTTAGGTAATATTGTTCACATTTATTCACTTCTTGGACTTCAATTTTTTTTTCTCTAGCATGAGTATGTTTTTTTTAAATATAGGAATGGATCTTACTGGAACATCAAAATATAACAGACAAACCAAAAAACAAAACAACAACAAAGCTCATTTTTTTTTTCCTTTCTATCTAAAGGCAGAATATTCTCTCTTTCTCCATGTAAACCATATGCCTGTGGTGTTGTCCAACTCTCCATAATGAAATATTATCTTTATCACAAAATCCTGTCTCGTCCCTTTTTATTTCTTTTTGCATCAGCTAGTGTTTTGAAACACTGCATGGGGATATAAATTTAATAGACAAATGTCCATTAGTTTAAACACTGAGTTAGAAACCAAGGAATTCAGGTGTTGAAAAATAAGATTAAAAAAGCAAAAAAAGATACTAGATAACTCTGGAATTCCCTTTTGTCTTCTGGATACAAATCTAATGGTTTTGGTTCTGACATGAAGGATGATATTTCTAATGTTTATGGCAAATTGATTCACTAGGGGAAGGTGAGTTACAGTGTGCTGTCAGTGGTCATGACTTCCTACTCAGGGCTGCCACTTAACATCTTGTTTTGTTTCTTAATAAAAAGAAAACTTTTTCTCAGTTTGTGATTATGTCCCCTCCAGGGAAACATACTTAGACTTTCTGTCAATTTAATAAAGAAAATAACAAAATTATCATTAATTATGCAAAATTTCCTTCTTTCAACTAAATAAAAATAATTTCCAGGCAATTCTTTACTTCTAGGCTGCATTTATTGACTGTAGTACTCTCTCCTTTTCATGTTCATTGTGTGCATGTCTGCACATACACATGGGTGTGTATACACAACTTACATATACCTATGCCCTCTGTTCTCCCAAACATACATATATGTTTCTAAGGATGCATAGATTTTTGACTCCTAATGCAACACAAATTATATGCAGTATAATTCGAACACACAGTACAGATAGTCATATTCTGAGAAACTAATCACAAATGAACAATAGTAATTTGTAAGTCAAAAATTATTGACCTCCTCTATTTCTATTCCTCCTTCAATGTGTGCTCTGTTTACATTTGAAGGACTAAAATGACTTATGAAAGACCAAATACTGCCTTGCCAGATAAGTATGCAATCAAAAAAAAAGTGGTGATGTGGTAAGGAATTGAAATATGAATTCAAATTTTCCTTGGTGTTGGAAATAGAGTGACTCTATTTTTTTAACATTAGGTACTTTTAATTAAAATAGATGCCTTGTCTGGAAGTATACCTGCCTCACTGCTCTCCCCTACTGCTATATATAACATCAAAAGAGGGGGAGTTTGTAAGAAAGCAAAAGAGGAAAGTATAAGAATACATGGGATTCCTCTGGCTTCTGCAATCAGCTAATTTTGAAAACCGCTCCGGGAAGCTGTGAAGCGAATGGCAATCTGTTATTGTTATCACTTACTCTATGAACTTAAAGGCTGGAGGTCTGCATTTCTGACATATAGTAATACAACATAACACAAAGATTTTGGAAAAAGAGGTCCTAAGCACTTACTCTGGTCACCTAGTGTAGGTACCTAAATTTCAAATTTAAAATAGTATTGGTAATATCTTTTTCTATGTAATGCCTTGGGTTAATAATGTTGGCTCATCAGGAACAAAACTTGAGCTCAAGGCTCACCACAGTCTCTAAGACTAAACCTACAACTTCTGCTAGAAGAGGCTGCAATGGGTTTCTCATGTCTTCACAGAAAGTATTAGAGAGGAAGCAATGAGCGTCAGTCACTGGGCATTTTCTCCATTGTTGGAAATCTGCAGAAAACCTATTATCCAGTGAAGTTTGCTGCTTTTCTGTAGTGGGTCTGTAAGGTTACACATATCACCAAGGCTCAGTAAGTTTTCTGAATACTGTTCTGGCTGCTCATCTGTGTAGGCACAAATGATATTGATAGGATCTGCTTGAGAAAATCAAAGATCAATATATGACTCTGTGAACAAAAAGGAGGAGTCAAGGTCCCAAGTAATCACCTCATCAGTCCTTTCAGTCAAGGAGAAAGACGCAGGTAGGAGCAGACAACAATCAGCAGACCAACACTTGTCTGTATAGTGGTTGTCACCACGACTTTGAGCTTCCTCAAACACGGTGTCTCATTCAAGGAAGAAGAAGAGTTGCTTGGAAAAGGTGAAATTCATCTCACCAAGAGAGGAAAGAACCTTTGCAAACAGGTTTGCTAATCTGGTGAGAGGTATAAACTCTGCTCATTGGGGGACAGGAACAGAAGCCCTGAATTAAAAGACAAGAACTGTACCTACAGGGGGGAGGTTCATGAAGAAGGTGGTAACAGTTGAAACTTCTACGTTTCTCCTTAGAACTGAGGATATTTTTACAATTCTTCTCAGAATAGAGGATGTTCTGAGGCTCTTAGTGACAGACTATATGCTAATTCTTAGACCCTTGGCAGTAAATAAGTGCAATTTCAGGCACTGTTGCTGAAATGGCATGATCAGAAGCACAAGGACTTGGTAGAATGGCAAGACTGCAGAATGGTCATCGATAGGTGTAAGCTATTTAGGAAAGTCAGGCAAAAAAGGAAAAATTTTAGTTATTAACCCTGTTGAACATCTGAGCTCCATCATCCTAAGACTATGAACTGGAAATACGCTTGATGAAAGCCTCTGGTCAAGGTGAGAGAAGGGAGTTGAAGGGTGAAGTGATGAGATCTGTTCACTTCACCTGATCAAGAGGAAATAGTATATAGAGTGCTTTACAAGCAAACAGTAAAAGTCTCTTGATACCAGGCCCTCATTCTCATGGAGAATCTCAATCGTCCACATATCTGCTGGGAATTAACGAAACATTGTGCAATTTAGGAAATTCCTACAGTGAGTCAGTGATGGTTTCCTAACGAAAGTTCTAGAGGGGACAAAAAGCGGTAATGTTCTACTTGACTTGCAACTCAGAAATAGAGAAGAAGCAGATAAATGTGGTCAGAGATGGCAGCTTGGGTCACAGTGACTGAGAGACAGCAGAATTCAAGATGCAGAGGGAG
Organism: Arenaria interpres; assembly: GCA_013399435.1. Classification (NCBI taxonomy): domain Eukaryota; kingdom Metazoa; phylum Chordata; class Aves; order Charadriiformes; family Scolopacidae; genus Arenaria; species Arenaria interpres. Next base: position 9,757 of record VXAK01011672.1, on the reverse strand, counting down.
GCTGAGGTGATAAACAGCCTTGGTAAGTCTTTGGATTTTAGGAAAGTACACTTTTGCCTATTTAAGGATTTGCTTATAAAAATCTTCTAGGAAGATCATAATCCCCACATCATGGGGAGAGTGGACTGACTTTTAAAGAAAACTTTTTGAAACCTCAAAGATAAACCATCCTGTTGTGGAGGAAGATGGAATTTGGGAGAAAACTTACATATTGAATCAGGAAGAACTGAAACACAAAATGCAGGATGCTAGATATGAAAGCATGTACAGGAAACCATGGAGGAGAATAAAAATATTGCTTTGGTATTTAGGAATAAAATCAGGAATAATAAAACATCACTTGAGCTAAATCTGACTGAAACCAGAGACAACAGGAAGGGATGCTACAAGTGTATTTGTCACAAAAAGAAATTCAGAGGGAGTATGGATGTGGTGGAGAAAAGCTGATAAAAATTACTGATGGGCAATATGGGAAAAAGCTGAAAAAAATCAACATTTTTTTTTTCTTCAGTCGTCATACACAAAACCAGATCCAAGACTTCTGGGGATATCAATAAGGTTTGGGAAAGAGAGGGGTAATCAGCAGTAATATACACTATTTGGGAAAGCTGAGTTTATTCCCATCCATAAGCCAAGACAGGATATATTTGAGGATGCTGAAAGAACACATGGTTTGTGAAATGTTCTGTTGATTGGAGGAGGTCTCTAACATCTACAAAAGGCTTCTTCAGAAAGAGCAAAAAAGAAGAACCAAGAAACTAGAAAAGTCAGCCTTAGCTCAGTTCCTGGAAAGATAATGGGTATTCTCCTCTTAGAATCAATTTACAGCCACCTCAAGGAAATCAACATGGGAAAATCAATCCAGTCTTAGGGATAGTCCTGGTTCAGTCAGGATGTAAGACTGGATGATCTCATTCAGACAAAATTTCTATGACTGTGTGACTCCAGGTTTACTTCTCTTCCACTCATAAATAGGTTCATTAACTAAAGCAGGTTAAGATAACTCATCCCAAAACACTGAACACAAGGTGATTACTGCATTGGAGTAGCAGTGTTGAGTTCAAGCTTTGTTATCTGTAGCAATTATACATTCATAAATACATTTATTTTACATTTTCATTCTCAGAACTGCTACCAAAATTACCAGTCCTGCTCCTGAAAATATGTATATATTTTTTCCAGGTAAATGTATTTGAAAAGAGACCATATGTTCACTTTCCATTTGTTTGATTTTTTTTTTTCCCACAAAAATTCTCCTTTCATTGTCTCTTCTCATATTTTTTGTTTTGCTTCGGAAAACTCGCTAAGATAACAGGTAACTTGTGGTGTATTATGGATCTTATTTTGCTATGTCTGTATGAGCATGAACCATGGAGATAGTATTCAGATGATTAGAAGAGCACAGCTTGAGCTGTGCCTTTAGAAAGGCAAGTATAGCAACACTCAGCTATTCAGTATGTGTGATATTATGACATTTTAGATAGAATGCTTGACTTGGAGTTTTTCAAGTGCTGCAGATTTAATGTTCCCTAGCTAATACTTTTGCTGGGATATAATGTCTTCTGTTGTCTAGAAAGCCTACAAATTTTTAGGTGCATTTTCTGTTATTTCACTATAATATCAGAAAGAATAAGCACAATCTTATGAGATTTTAAAGACCACTGGTTCAGGGCAGCAGGATTTGAGGATGATCCCAAATCAGATGTCTGAGGCTGTGAATGCTAATCCCACATTGCTATTCAGGCAGTCTGTAGAATGTCCAATTGTTGTTAGCAGTCACTAGTGTAGATATCTCCTATATAGCGTGCTAGCTACTGTAAATTCTGTGAGAGATCCAGAAATTAGATTTAATCCTCTCTTCAGGCACCTCTGTATTATTGCATAATTAAACAGGTTTTTTTTCATTAAAAAGATAATAAATTAGTCATACCATTTTCTACCTAGAAAGATGAGAAATGGTCTGAATAGACAACTTAAATCTTGGGTGTTTAAAATTGTAAAATTGATTCGCCTTTGAAATAATCTAAAGCCAGTGCTTATGAAAGCATCCTATATGATTTAAACCCAGCAGGTGTAAACCAGTCATCTAAGGTAGTTACTATGAATTGTGCCAGCTAAGAATTTTTCTCTATTTTTTTCAAATCAATGTACAAACAAACTAAACACACACCTGCTAGAAAAGTAAACTGTAATATCCCTGTACTCAAACACACACTGAGCAGAGTTTCCAGACTGAAGCACTGAGTGTGAGACTTATACAGCTGATTCCTGCCTTTCACTTCCCCACATACACAGCTCATGCAGACTAACAGAGGGATCTTTTCTGCTCTGTGAATTTTTGTACGAGACAGCCTGTCAGAGAGTTTGTATCTGCAGTAGATAAGAACAAGAAACAAGGAAATACAGGAGCTGTGGCACTCTGCTTTGGCAAGGGTGCCCTGATCAGAGAAGAAAACGGAACTGCGCCCCTCCATGGTTTTGTTCTATGCACCTCCCACCAAGTGACCTCATCCAATCCCACTCTATCTCATGAGCGTTACCCTTAGATGTGCTTGCCATCACTGTGTCAATATGTCACTCAGGAATCAGACACTTGAGAAGCCTCATTAAGACAAGAAAAAAAAAAAACACCACCTAGATCTAAAAAAAACCCCTACATTTTGTCTCTCTCTTAAATGCTTACCTCTCATGATCAAAATATGAGCTCCACCTCTGCCATTGATCCCTTTTTGTACATGATGCCCAGGCTTTAGCGTACTGAACACTTTCGAAACCCCAGAGTAGCTAAAGAAAAATCTTTTCAAGTGTTAGCCTGAGGGTGCTGCTCAAGGATATATAATAACTAGTACCCCAGAGATTATAAATTCACATATGGGATGCTTGGGACATAAATCACTCCAATTATCTGTAGTGATCGTTTGTTAAGTTAAACAACTTTGACAATCAGCAAATTTCACAAATATGGAAATAAAGTTGTTTCAGTTTGGCAAAAGAGAGAACATCTAAGAGGGGCAAACATAACAAGCATATCTGCCTGCAAAGTGCATTGATTTCACAGGCTTGGCCTTTCCTTTGCTATTGTATCTCTAAAATAGAAAAATCCATTGCAGAAGAAAAGGGCAGAAGCTGACTTTAGTGGAAGAAAAGCCATCGTGATGATGACAGTCATTATAGCTCTCGCCTAGGGATCTGTACCTTGCTCCAACTGTTTTTCCATTTCCATTTTGTTTTGGGTTTGTAGTGTTTTGGAAAACATTATTTTTTTTTTTTTTTTTTTTTTTAATCACAGCAAGAAGAAAATACATAGAAGAAAATGGACCTGCAGAGACCAAACTTGGTAGTGCCAATTTTACTCTCCATCTGTATTTATTTTCAGATAGATGTCCTAGGTAACCTTCAGAGGCTTTCTCAGTACTGGGAAAGGGCTAAGTAGACAGTGGAAATGTTTTATTTTCTTGTTTTCTACTAGTCACATCTTCCTTACAAGACACAGAATTTTAAATCAATTATTTAGTCATGTAAGAATAATTCCTGATGATCTAATCATATTTTGTGTAAACTAAAATCTTCCTTCAGGAGAAACCTGACTGTTTTGTATGGTCCTTATACAAGCAGTAACACAACATGTGGCCCACTTCTGCAACTCTTACTTGAACATGACTTCCATCAGATTAATGGCAAAACCCACTCAGCTTCAAAGAAACAGGAGTAACACCCTTAAACATCTAGCCTCTTCAGCTACATAGCTTATCTAAAATCTCATCACATCATTAAAGCTTTGACTGCATTTCTGCTCAGCTATGCAATTTTTCACTTCATTAATGTTTTTACTTTCTCAAAGTTTTCTGAAGGCACAAAGCAGCAACACTATATCTACTCTTACACTGTATTAATTATCTATGCCCATTTCTTTAACAACATTATTCATTATACTATCAAGCTTCTGTTGTCAGTGGCGATCGGTGTAACTGAAGTACAAGAAACTGTACAAAAATGTACAGTTGAATAAAATATGTACCATGCTTTTAATGGCCATATATTTTGGTTGGTCCTGTAGTATAGTACAATGCTATAATGTTTGATTTTGAAATTTTTTAAATACCTTGTCGGATGTGTTATTATATGTTTAGTCAGAATTTTTAGAGGAAAGTAGTTAACATTAAAGAAGACGCAGTGTAATACATGCTAGCAATTAAATCTCAATTTGAATTAAAATATTTTTCTAAAACTATAAAGTTAACATTTTTAACATTTTTCTCTTAGCATCTTCATTTTTCTTAATAAACCATTTCACAATTTAACTCCTTTTAATAATGAATTGTACCATCAGAAGCCTAGACATCCAAAAAAATGGTTCTTGTGGCTATGGTTATCATGTTGATAAAATGAGACACTATTATCCTCATAAAAACCACAGATGTTTATTTGAGTATTCTCACCTGTTTTGGAGCCAGACTTTCTAACAGATATTTCAATGCGGCTGAAATGTTAATTTTTATTAAGGAATATAAACCTAAATCTATAAGCTTCAAGATTTACAGAATGAAAAATCAATACATAAATTATCATATAAAGAAATACTTTTTTAGGGTCATTAATTTTATATATTTGGTAATGCTCACATAGGGTCAAAAAGCACTGGAAAGGTTTAGAGAAATACAGACGAGAGAGAGAGATTTTCTTTTAACATTGAACAACTGATGGATGTGGCCAGTTGTGTTTGGAAACAATAAGGGATATTTTTTTGGTGGGGTCGGGGGGGAAATTACTTCTTTGAGTCCATTCTGCAGTTTCTGACAGCATCAAAAATAGCTCATAATCCAGCTGTTAGAAAGGTCCCTTGAGATCTTCGGTGTTTGGAAGGAATTCCTTATTCTGCTTGATTATCTCAGGGACTTAAATCCTTTTTTTCCACACCATAAATCAGTGCCTTGGGGTAGGTGTCCTTTGAAGCTGTTCCAGTTTGCTAAAACAATTAAAATTTAATAAAGTCTAAAACATCAGCAGATTTTAATAACATAAATTATTGGGAAACCTTGATTAAAGATGCTAATAGACTTACCTTTGGTGAAGCCACGGTGTGCTTTGTTCACACGCTTGTGATGTAGACTATTTTCTCCTATGGGAGTTGAAACATTCAAGGTGGAAACCAATTCAGCCCATAGATGCTCCAAGTTAGGGTTTGACTCAGTTTCCTTAACTGTCTAGCGGTATTAGAATCAGACACACAGACCTAGTAGAAACAACAGAGGAGACACAAAAAGCCTTTACAGAAACACAGCTGATTTCCAGTGAAATCCTTTAGTCATTTGAAACAGTACATCTGTTTCAGATAAGTAGCACAATTTAAGGCAATTGAATTGAACTCTTCCTTCATAAGCAAACACATACATTAGACACTACCAAATTAAATCATTTACAGTATGGAGATGAATCTTAGACTTTATGTTCATGCTGCACAGAAAATGTTATCTTCTATGGTGTGGAATACAAGATATTTAATATAAAGGAAGATGCACATTCCATGTACTATTAATCACAGTTATTTTAAAAATCATATTTCCTCAAGTATGAAACAAGAAGTACATACTAGAAAGCAGGTTTTAACATGAAGATGTAGTCCAAATGAAAATTAACTGTGGAAGTACAGGAAAAATGAAGTATTCCAGTTCCTTTTGAGCAGTCAGCAATCAGAGGTACAAAAATACAAAGTAGCTTATGCAGGATAAAAATAACTACAGATAGTTGGAAGTAAAACTCAGCAATTAACTCAGAGACAATTTCTAATTTACTAAAAAAACATTCATTTTTTTCAAAAATAATAAAAACTTTTGCTAACATCAGCTTCAGAAAACAGTGTCAATTTGAATACTCAGGAACATGGGGTAAGAACCTGGTGACTGAATCAGGACTTCAAGCTTATAATAATTTGTATAAGTATTTAAAGAAGCCATTATGCAGAATAAAGACAGAAAAACCTGCAAAATAAGGCATATGATATAAAACAATCTCTTGAATTTTCAATATTTTGCACTCATGGATGTCTGATTGACTTCTTGAGCATGGAATTTTGGACAGTCATAAAAATATTTTTGATTAACTGAAAATAAAGAGACAAAATGGGTGGAAAAAGCTGGTTACTCAACACAGCCAATTCTTTGCAATTTTCTACTCAAGTTTAGGCCCATCAGCCTTCCTGGATTAGTATCCCACAAATAATGACATTTTATGAACATAAAACTAAAATGTGTCATTCCATTCTCCTGACCTAATACTTTTAGTAGACTTTATATTAGACACTGCACTACAGAATATTCAAATCAGAAAATTCTTCCATAGTAGATGCTGCAGAATTACAGTCCAACTCTAAAATTATGGTAAGCATTACATTAATTGTTCAGTGACAGATCAGGAAAATTATGTGCTCTTTTTACTCCTTACTAAAACGTATTCTAGCTCTTCTGAAAGCAAAATAATGTTGTTTGCTTTTAAGGTAGATTTACGTTACACATGGACAAAGGAGTAGTCCACAAAATAGCACTGCTATCATAAGAATGCAGCAAAATCCAGCTATGTTAAGCAACCAGAAAATTCTTTAAACATTGTATCTCTGTTTTTTTGTGTGTAGAAGATCAATACCAACAATCATTTAAAACAATCCGGTGAGGTTCAGATTAACAGTAGTGCTCTAACATAGGCTCGTCTGAGAAAATTGTTTTCTATATCTGACTCGCCTTCTGTTTTAAAAAGATACCGAAAGTCTTTATCCACCAAACATACTGAGCTAACAGAAGCTTTGCATTGAGAATGAAGGCATACAAAATGTTCAGTAATATATAGGTTCCTTTGTCATTTTCTTGGAGATTTCTTGGTCAGATTTTGTTTTTTTCTTTTTCTATAATCCACTTCTGGGCTTAACAGTTCAAGAGACACAGGGAACTACTGGAGAGAGTCCAGTGTAGGGCAACAAAAATGATTAAGGGATTAGACCGTCTCTCTTATGAGGAAAGGCTGAGGGAGCTGGGACTCTTTAGCCAGAAGAAGAGAAGGCTTAGGGGAGACCTTATCAATGCTTGTAAGTATCTAGAGGGTGGGTTGAAGGAGGATGGAGCTGGACTCTTTTCAGCGGTTCCCAGTGACAGGACAAGGGGCAACAGATACAAGCTGGAACATAGGAAGTTCCATTCAAATATGAGGGAGAACTTCTTTACGGTGAGGGTGACAGAGCACCAGAACACATTGACCAGGGAGGTTGTGGAGTCCCCTTCTCTGGAGATCTTCAAGACCCACCTGGATGCAGTCCTGAGTAATGTGCTCTAGGCAGTCCTGCTTTAGCAGGGAAGTTGGACTAGATGATCTCTAGAGGTTCCTTCCAACTCTGACAATTTCGTGATTCTGTGATTCTGTAATCCAATACGTCAATTGCTCAATGAATTATGACTACATTATTGCTTGCTGTTACTTGTACAGTGCCAACAAGACTTTTTTAATACATTGCAGTAAACATATTTGCTACATGTAATTGATATCACAGTGCAATAGGTAATTTCAGTGAAGAAAACTATTCATTCCCTGCCTTTGGAATACATTAAAGGAGAACATTGTTTTGTTTTGCCAAGATTACGTTCCAGATCCCCAAAGTAGTAAAGAAAAGAACGTTTCTTCATTCACTTTACCATATTTCTAAAATAATTAGGTTGGGGATCCCATTTTAACCTGTGTTACAAAAGGAATGTAGAATGCCTTAAATGGACATATTCGCTGGCATAGTTTAAATGCCCAGTGGAGTAAAACTAAGTGGCAATTGCATAGACTCCCGTCATCTGATATGTAGAAGTGTATCAAGGACACTGTAATATCATCCCTATTTGCAAGTGTACCTGTCATCAATTGGTGCAACAACCAGTTCAGATGTGATGACAGTGGCCTTTTATTCGAGTAATCCATCAACTCTGTTTCAGTACATCCTTCTTTCTTCTAGCCTGAAACTAAGGAAATTGAAGTAAAAAAAAAAAAATATTTTGTTGTGATAAACAACCCAAAAAGATAACATTCCTTCATTTTGCTGTCCACAATAAAAATTAAAACTTCCTTATCATATGATATTTTAGCACTGCTGTTCAATACTTTCAAAAAACAAACAGGACTCAAGCTACATTGAAAACCATTTTTAGTTTGTTTCCTTGCATTTTCCAGCAATATCTTTTCCTGGATCATATTGGTTTTGGACCCTCAAAAACTGCTATTTCATCACGATCTATTATCCTATTATTACTAGCAGTGTTTGATGAGATTGTGTGAGAATCATTATATTCTCAAGGCTCCAGTGGTTTCATGGAACTAAGAGAGTAACAATGGGATTAATGGGAACCTTCTACTCATGATGGAATGTTTCTTTGAATTATTTAAATTTTGATTTACTCCTACATAATTATGTATTTCACAGTCAAGATGAATCAATGCATTTAACAGATAAATGTCAGGCTGTAACTGGCAAATATGTTTCATAGCAAAATAGAGACAGGCTCTTAATTTTACATTTATATTCCATCAATGTGCACATACAATAGACCAAAAATATTCCTAAATACTTTCCATCCATAATATACACAGTATGAGGAACAGAATTTGGAATTTATAAAGTTATAGGAATATGTCATACACATTTCCCCACTAGGAAGGGCAACACATAATCAAATATAAACCATTTAGGGTGGAGAGAATGACAGGTACCTCTGTGTTTTTGTTGTTTGGTGCAGTAACAAGAACAGAAGCAAAATTAATAAGAAAAAATGTGACAAAATTAAAATAGACCATCAAATAGCATTAACAGTTGGGGAATATTTTCCTTTTTTCTGTGCAATGTTGGAAAAATTTGAAGAAGACCTTCCTTATGCAAACAGACAGGTATTGCATCCTTTCAGGATTTCTAAATAGACAGTGAATCTTTATGAAAGGAGTTACTTATAGTCATGATGAAACTGGAACTCACGATGCAACATTTATAGGTATGTATTGGATCTTTTTCAAACCCTTCTTTCTTTCAAACCATGTTCTTTGTCTAGAATCCCACATTAGTCACCACAGTTTTAAGTACTGTTGACATAAGCATATGCTTAAAGTTAATTTTCTGAATTCAGGACCATCATCTTGCATTGTTATGTAGTAGAAGGAGTAATAGAATTTGGCTTCTGCAGCTTTCCTTACTTCCTGGGATGCTGTCTCCACAGATTGTGCCTAACCTCTTCATTATAAAAAAACTTGGTTTACAGACTGTCCCCCAGCTCCAAAAGCTAGTGGAATGAGAGAGTTCTAGCTTCCTTTTATTGCTGATAATCTGCCTCAAAAACTGAAAAAGTTGTACATGTTTTTCTAAAATTAAATAAAGAGAGAAAATAGAAACAATAAGGGCTTGGGAGAACAGGAGAGTGACATTGTTTTCTTTATGGGAGTCTGTCCTTGCACTCCAGAAATTTTGGGACAGGTTTTTTAGTTCAATG
>VXAK01011669.1:251-22254 GCA_013399435.1 Arenaria interpres | reverse complement strand
CAGGGACACCTTCAACTAGATCATGTTGTTCAGAGACCCGTCCAACCTGACCTTGGATGTTTCCAGGGATGGGGCATCTACCACCTCTCTGGGCAACCTATGCCCATGTTTCACCAACCTCATTGTAAAAAATGTCTTACTTGTAGTCAGGTTAAATCTACCCTTTTAGTTTAAAACCATTACCCCTTGTCCTAACACAACAGGGCCTGCTAAAAAGTTTGTCCCTGTCTTTTGTATTAGCCCCCTTTAAGTATTGAAAAGCTGCAGTAGGTCTCCCCAGAGCCTTCTCTTCTCCAAGCTGACCTATCCCAGCTCTGTCAGCCTGTCTTCTGGTCATCCCTGCAGGTATTTTAAAGATGTGTAGCCATGGTGGTTGGGGACATGGTTTAGTGGTGGACTTGGTAGTATTAGGTTTATGGTTGGACTAGATGATCTTAACAGTCTTTTCCAAACTAAATGATTCTATGATTCTATGATCTCAATCAAAACCAACGGCATTTCAGCTGTTTTACTGCTGAACAAGAACAGGTTACATTTATTAACTACATTGATAAATGCAGGTTATGCCTTCACCTATACTAATTATACCAAATCCAGTTCAGGTGTTTGCCCATTGCCTGCTAAGGAATTTCCACAAGGATCACTGGAAGGCACCTATTCTCTGATAAACTGACTGCGGAGAGGAGATTGCACTCAGGGGAATCTTTCTGCACTCTTTTGTTCTGCCATTCCTCAGTCCCTCACTTGTCAAAGAAAATTTAGGTGTTTTATGTGCAAGGATTTGGTTTTCTGAGTTGCATCAGGTCCTAAACTCCAGGTATCATACAGAAATAGTGTCACTGATTGTCACTGGTTTGAGATTAGGCCCTTAATTGGAAATAGAATCATGCGTATAGATTTGCAATCAGAAACCTACTGAAATAAAACTGTTTTCATCAGTTAGATCTCCTCCTTGTCAAATAAGTAACTCTGAGAGTGACAAGAGCTATGCTTCGTGTTTTTCACAGTTTTGTGAGCACTGTATGTTAACGTATTTCAGAAGCAGCACAGTGGTTTTTATTCCATTCACAGATTTAAACCTAATGTCTGAATATTAAAAAAACCCAACAGTTCCAAACTCCATTTTTTCATCATTTTATTTAAAAGGCAGATGAACTGATTAATAGAAATACAAATTGCATTTCCCCTTTCAAATTAACTGAATAAATATATATTGTTTTAGAAGTGCAAGTTTTGATGAATTGTACTTTATCCTGCACAACAATGAGTTCTTGAATGCACTGTGCAGAAGCCTTACTGGAATGACACAATGTTTTAATATTCTGGCAAATCTTTGGAATTATTTGTAACAAAAGACAAACTATATAAGGAGTGTATGGTAAATGGAATTTATAAATTTTTGCACAAACATAAATCCTTAACAATATTGTATCTTTTGCTAGCCATGTATCTTACTCATTAAAATTTATTATGTTGTGGCTCTATTCAAAAGGACAGTAGAAGCTGTACTTACATACTTTTCTATACAACATTTTAAAAAATGAAAATACAAGGTCCTTGAAGAAAAATCATTTATGAGTATAGTTAAAGAACCCTTTATCAACCTTATCAGTCTAAGGAACTTGAGTTATTTTCACATGGGTTTTCAAAGCTTTCAGTTCCAGCTATCTGCTTGAGGACTAGTTACCACTTTTAGCAAAATTTTACACTTTCTTCCATAATCTTCTGAGACATTCCACAATCTTGAGACAAAGAGACCTGTCTGTATCAGTACATCTGCCATGGGATCAATATGCTCTCCCTTCTGTGACATAAATTGTGATTTTGAACTTGTTCTCTTCCAAACAGATGTCTTTTTCCTGACTGTTCGAAAATACCTGCTTTTTTTGTTTTGTTTTGTTTTAAATCAACTAGCCTAATTATTCACACAGATTATTCAAACAGATTTAAAACTCCTGTTCTCTTGTGACATCACAAAACATGGAAAGATCTGATATCTTTTCTGTAATCTGACAGAAGTGCCTGTCATTGAGTTGGCCAATTGCATCCACTAACAATTGAAAGTAGAGCAGTTTTGCTGATATGATGAAACTTAAACAAATCATTCAAAGAAACTAGCATTAAGGGTCCCAGTGCAACAAAACAGTTCAGCATTTACTTAAGAGAGAGCATCCTTTATTTATTTATGAGGACAGACATTTCTTTTGTGCTTAAAGCACACATTTTCTGAGATGTTTTGCTTGTCTGGAGTAATAAGGGTTACTTCCTTGGAAGAAGAAGAATTGCAGTTCTTTTAGCTGGTTAAGCCCTTGTACCCTTACATTTAAAAAATCAAGTTTTTAGGTGTGGAAAATGTAAAGCTTGTGCAGGAAGCTGCAGTGTCAAATCATGAGTTTACTTAAGTATTGTGAAAGATATAGTGACAAAAAACATTTCCTAATTCTGCACAGGTCAACTTCTGTTTAATCAATTTAAAATGCAGCATAGCTAATACAAAGGCAAGATTGTTTCTGGTGAATAAAAAATAGCAATACTGAGTTTGTTCCCCTTTGTGTATTGGCAGATGCCCAATTATTTGCTCCACAGTTGCATAAAGACAGGATTACATGTGCCTTTATTCAGAAGGACAAACAAAAGATGAAGCTCTTTATACATTTTTCAATTTTCATGCATCAAAACATTAGTTTCCATGTAGCTCAAACTGCATTATGTAATCCAAGCAGCAATCTAAAAAGCTAAACATTTAAAACTTACCTCTCTCCAAATACATTTTTAAAATGCTCAAGTAAAATTTCCTTACACGGAGTATGAAGGGAGTAGCTTCAAGTAATTCATGGCAGTTTCAGACAGAATTGTGTAATGTAATACTTCACTCAACTTGTACTATTTGTAAGTTTACCCTTTTCTAGTACTTACACAAGTCATCTGTCTGTGTGTTTCTAGATTTTTCTTGCATGGTCCCTGCAAACATTAGCACCATCTTATGAAATAGAAAGACAAAGAATAAACTAGACAGCAGAGGGCATTCCTTCAAACACCAGACTAGGAAATAAAATAGATCACCAGAAGAAAACCATGATGCCCATAATAAGAGCCAAATGTCCTCATAGCTGCCCAAGCAAAAAAGCTTGCATGTGCCATAAGCGATCACCCGGTCTCTGCAACCATAGCAGCTCTGAAAGTCATGAAAACCCTGGGCTAAGGGGATGCTGTCTCCTGCTCCATTCTGAAGCCAGGGACCTAGCAACGACCAGGTGGGCCAAACCTAAGATACTGGTTCTTTAAAAAGACAAGCAAGGTCAAGAGAAGAGTGTTTGCCCAGGGTCTTTGACAGATAACCCTTACTTGTACATACATATTGTATTCGGTCATTAACATCACAGTCTCAGAACAAAATGCATTACTACAATGTTCTGCCACTTCAATGTCCAAAGCAAACTTTGGGGGTTGGTTGGGAAAAAGTATTTGCTCGGGACAGAAAGGCTCAGAAAGCCAGCCCTGGACGAGGTATGTTCTTCTTCTCTTCACCTGTAAGATAGATTTTTTGAATGTCTCCAAGAAATCAACTGGCAGGGAGGCAGATGATTTCTTGCATGTGGCCACTCCAGTGCAGCAATGCCTCTGTGACACCTTCCACTTCCCCAGAGCATCAGGGCTGGGCTGAGGAGGCTGTGGTTACCCCAGGACTCAAATATGCAGTTCTCACAATGGAAGGAAACATCTTTTACAGCAAAGCCACACTATGACAAGCCAACAGCAAGGGCACTACCAGCCCAAGTATTGACATTGATCTTTGTGACAAAGTCATGTAGAGTGTGCAATGAGTACCAGGCCTGTCTGCTTTTCTAATTTCTCCCTGGTTCATCTTTGCAGAAGATTCTTCAATGTTTAGTGTGCAAATGCACTGGACACTGAAATGTCTTCTTGAACAATTCCTCTGTCCTGAGAAGCTATCTTTGCACTGAAAATACAAAAGCCAAACAAGACAGCACGAGGTCAAATATAAGCAACATGTCACTCTACCAGTCAAAAATGGTGAAATAGATGAAGAATATAAGGGCCACCTGCAACCATAGGACAAAATATAACCAGTGTTTTTTGCTGTTTTTTCTTCCAGGAATCAGCCAAGTCACCCTGTAACTATTCAGACACTGCTGAGTCCCTGCAACAAGGCACTGCTTGAAGAGACACGGACTCCATTGTATGGACTCTGTACGGCCACACACCACTGTGCTTTGCAGGCTTCGCAATGCACACAAATGAAAATCTTTCTGATTAACTTTCCTTCCCTCTACATGCACCTGTGCATCTGCACATTCTGGCTGTAGGTTCTGTTGCTTGTTAGGAAAAGCAGTGGCTGCACAGGTTACAGGCTGCTAGCTGCGGAAAGGAAAGTACACACAATCGGATGCCACCTGCAGCTGAGGGTGAAAGTTAAAAACATTTGCATGTGTTATAGGACATTTAAGCACTCTGAAGAGCCATGGCTGGCCAGGCACTTACATCACTGGCTCCTCCATTCATCACCTGCAGATTTATTCTTACTAGTCAGTAACAGCTTAGACAACTAGTTGCGTCTTGTGGTGGATTTGCTGGGTCTGGTAGGAGAGAAGACCAGGAAACAGGTGCTCTTCCAAGCTCAAGACTAAACAGGTGAGACAGTCCCAGAACAAATTATGGAGTCCGGTGTAATATTCCTCTGCAGAAGATCCCTCTGCAGCACTGGAGATTTCCTATATGGTAGCTGCCCTGGTGCCACAGCAGTAGTGCATTTAACTCACCAGCCCCTGAGTTCTGGCCTAAGCTGCAGAGTACAAGGCAAAAGTGTTACGCAGAGAGAGCTGTGTGTGACAGCAACTATGTGTTGGAAAAGTCCCACTTTCCCACATGAGTTCAGAGACTCTGAAGGCACCAGCTGAAGCTGAGGTATCTCCCAATTCCCCAGTCTCTTGCTGAGACTTTCAAAGTGTCTCTAGGAGTAGAGGGAAAGGCAGCGTGGGTGGTCACAGAGCTGTGCTCAACAACCACCCCACAGCAACATGACAACTTCAGTACCACCTCTCAAGCACCAGTGAAAATGAGCTGCACACAACCAGAGCATTTCTTGGCTCCATAACACAAAAAACCTTGGGAAGGTGGGGGTAGGGGGCACATTTCCACACTGCTACTTTCACTGAACTGTCCCACCATATCAAGTGTTCCCAGCATATTCATCCAGATACTTTCAAACCTGCATGCAAGCATCAGCTGCGACCCCTTTATTTCACAAGACTACAGCCAGGTGGTCCTACAATGACTCGAGATGTAACTACACACGAGCTGACAAGCTGCAAGCAGGACAGGAAAGCAATGCAATTCCAGACTACACAAACAAACTGCTCCACACAAAGTTTACAAATATCCAAAAAGGCAGTAAAGTAAAGGCAGTTCTTTCCAAAAAGGCAGTAAAGACCTCTTATAGGAGCAGAGCCAAAATATCCCTCTGGCTTCCCTCCTATCAGGCAGCTATTGAAATATAAATAATACTTTTAAAAGTGAGAAAGAAAAGAGCTAGTCTATTAGGAGAGGAAAACAAAACTCTTGCTTGGCTCAGTATGTAAAATCTAGTAAAAGCTCTTTGGAAGAAGATATAAAATAAATAAAAAAAAAACCCTAACCAGCAGGCACGTCCCCTAGATACTGTTATATTTTGTTGTTTTGAAATTATAGTGTATAGAAAACACAGATATACTGAAATCATGTCTCGTAGTGGACTTCGCTGAAAAGATTGAAATTTATTGGGGAAAAAAAGAGGACCAGAAAGTTTGAAAACAGTTACATTAGATTATAATGAGGGATTTATTTTTGTAGTATTATTCATAAATATCGTGGAGTCCCCTTCTCTGGAGATTTTCAAGACCCGCCTTGATGCAGTCCTGAGTGATGTGCTCTGGGCAATCCTGCTTTAGCAGGGGAGTTAGAGTAGATGATCTCTAGAGGTCCCTTCCAACTCTGTCAAATCCATGAATCCATGAATAAAGTCTTCTGGGATATTTACTTTCTGGCTGTCGCAGGAAGTCCAGGGTAGCAGGGACTGTGAAACAGTCTACACTATCACTTCACATTGTGTGGGCTTTACTTCTTGTTATTTGCACTTACTCACAGTTTGTCAGTGAAACTTGGACTATTCAGCAGTCTTTACCATGCTGGTGAAATAAAGATTTCTAGTAGTCCTCAAATTGCATCTGTGCTTAAAGTTAAACACTTTGCGCATTGATTTACCGATTTCCCATCCACACCAGGATTTTGCCTCATGTTAATTACATCAAGGCTCTGCTACTAATTCTCAGCAACAGTGATCATCTATGGAAGAGGTATTCGTTGTGTAAAGCACTACATGGTAAGTGATGGTGGCAAGTTCTGACAATAACTACGTAATTACCTGTAGAACTGTATTTTAGCAAGTGCACTGCAGAATGACCAGCTGTTCAGAAAAAATGGGAAGCAGACCTCTATACTTTTAGCGACACATCTATTCTATCATTCTTTACTTAGGAGACATTAGTTTTGTAGCAAGATTTTCTGGTAAGAACTGATTTCTAGTTTTACAATTGTTTCTTCACAACCCACGAAACAAACAAAAGTAAGATAAGCAGACTTCTGGAATCTGTACACAGCCTGAAAGCTTGAGAAATTCAAATATTTGTTAACTCTGAAATGTAATGATTTCTAATATTTATGCTAATTTTCTTGTATTCTCCCCTTATCAATATAACAGGTTTCTCCTTAAAATAGCAGCCAACTCCATTAGTCACAAGGAAGTCAAGTCTCATTCTTGCATATGGCTTCCATATTCTGCTAGCTTTAGGAAACTATATATTTTGAAGGTCAAAATCTAGAGTCATTCCAAACCAGAAAAACTTAAGATAATTTTATACTAATTTGATATAGACTTCCATTAAAAGCACATAATCTTAATTTTTTGCAATTTTCCATCAATTATCTCTGGTGATATATGAGTGATGCTACAAGAATCACAGTCTTGGCTGCAGAGCTAAGGTCCAGTCCATGGCAGACGCAGCAGAAGGTTTCACATCTTTGATTTTTAATGACAAATGTCCAAGCATTTTTTCGAGAACTGATATACAAGAGATTTTTCACATATTTCCTGCTCTTCAGGACAGAGGCTTCAGTAGTAAAAACAAATCATTTGCTTTCTTCACCTTTTGCAATTTGATGCTTGTTTGCACTGAAAATGCAGTGTGCTTCTACAGACTCGATTAGATTTAATCCTGATGAATAATGATGGAAAAGTAGATTTAGGCTACATGCTAATGACCATATCAAATCCAAATCAATTAATAGTATTTATCTAATGCAAAGTGTTAAATGCCAATGCAACAATACTTATCAGCCTTTCAGTTTGTGTCATGAATTGTTGTCATATCATGTATTACACTATATTTAATCTTCTACCCCAAGCAGTTTTTCTTGTGAGAGTGTTAAGAGATAATTCATCTCCTTGTAGCTTGGTTGGTCCTCCAACAAACCAAGTTTAGCCTCAATTTACCATTGAAACTCTCTCTAAAGCAGTTTATTTCCGGTACCGTCCTCAAATTTCAAGGCTCATTATATTTATTCCGAGCAATGCTAAGCCAGATAATTCTGTGCTCAAGTGGACAGACAATCAACTCTGATGATGAAACTTTTTTGATACCAGGCTTCAAAGAAGCTATTAAATACACATTTGCATGATATGGCTCTACCTGGTGAGATCTTCAATATTTGAGGGTAACTGGAGATGTAACAGACAAGCTTCAGCAATTTTTGGGTCTGATCCTCTTTGAACATAAAAAATTATATTTCTGAGATTTTTTTTCACTAGGGTGACTTCTAAGTTCCCGATGGCCAAAATGCCAATATTTTCTAGTACAAATTCCCTAATTTCTGAAAAATATTATTTCCTTGTACACATGGTTTAAATTGTAGTTTATTCTTAATACTGAGCATTATTTTAATAATAAACATATAACAATACAGTAACACATAGAGCTTGAATCTATTAATTCTGACATTTGTTTAAAAAGTACAAAACCTTTTGCTTTGTTTAAATTAATTTTAAGATTTTCTAAGGGAGAGAGGAGATTCCTGATCCTGACTGAGATACAAATGAAAAGTATAATTTGCTTAGTGTCATTTCAACTGGAATTTTCACACAGCGACAGAAAAAAAATAATCTGCAAGTGTTTTACAAAAAGAGCAAGTTACAGCATTATTTTAGAATAGATTTTTACTGTATTTTACAGAAAAAAATGCAACTCTTACTAAAAGAAATTGCAATAGGGTCAATAGCATAAATGCCCCAATTTCAAGGGACTTAACACATTATCCAAAAAATAAACAATGAAAAATTGAGGAACATTTTCAGTTACCACAATAGTATCAGAAATCAAGTTGAATACACATCCTTCCTATAGCTTTGTCTGTTAGCTTTTACAGAAACACATGCTGCTGTACATTTCAGTATTAACTTCTAATAATATTACAGTGTTATGAGGTTTACGGCATTAGGTGGACTTTGCAGAATGCACCCAGATCTTATTTTGTTGTGTGCATGTCATCCCTACTTGGTAATCTCATTGGGTAAATAAAGTCAGCGGGGCCTGTCAACGTACTTTTAAAATTCCAAGCTTTTTTCCGGAAAGATTGACCTGAATGTTCATTCTTTCATACTGCTATCCAGTCACCTTTCAGATACATAAATTCTAAACATGATGCACACTTCTGTCAGGAGAACAGTCAGTAAAATGCTCAATATTTCTGAAATTAAAATATTTTTATTATTAAAAGAAGCATTTAAATATTGGGAATATAGACTCAACAATTCTTGCCATATGATGCAAAGTGTTGAGTTACATCCAAATTTCCTGTTTTTTGAGGTCTGTACAACCCAGTAAATTGGCTGAAAAATAAGCCTACACATGCATTTGAATCAGACCACATTCATCTCTCCCTCTTGACTACATCAATTTGAATTTTCACATATTTTTAGCATGTAATTCAGCGATTCTTGTTACCTTTTCATATTAACCATGCAGGAAAACATCACTGTCAGAGAAAGGCATTGTCACAGGTTAGGCAGAGCATGCTTTGTGACAAAATAAATGTTACTAAAACTCACTACTTCAAAAGTCACAATCTGTCAGGAAAAAGAGATCACAGAGGTGCTGGGAAGAACGTGATATCCTTCTTCCCTCAACAGCACACAGGTCAGCTGACAGCACTGCTGATGCTCTAAACTCCTTAACTGAGCTTTGCTTCAGGAATAGCTGGAGGCAGACTTTATGCTATCGGCTTGGCTGGTGTCATCCTTGTTTGCATGAGCTATAAGACCCCGCAAAGCACTCTCAGGTGGCACCTGGAAGATGGGATTTAATGCAGAAATCCCTCAGCTGACTCTAGGTAAGACAGGTGCTGTATGTGGCTGGTAGGTGCCATTCTGAAAGCCCACCTGTTCTTGTCTGGGGTCTGTGGAGCCAAAGCAGCCATGCCAGTGTGACACTTGAGTACTGTTTGTCATGGAAATGATGCTTCAGGGTGCCAGTCTCTTGCTTCTGTCACCAGCTTAGCCCCACCTGGACAGAGGATTTCTCCATGGAGCAATGCTGGGCAGCACTAGCTGACTGTACTTAAGTTTGATATGGTCAACTGATAGTGCAAATTTGTTTCCACCAAAGTGAGCTGCAGACTTCTTGTAACATCTCCAGGGAGACAAACAGTGCATGATGAGCAATTTCATAGCTGGAACTGCTCTCTCTGCTCCTGGCATGCTGCAGTTTCAGCACAAAGGTGTGTGAAACTGATGGACTGGAGGCTCTGTCCCAGACCACCAGGTTCTGTGGTCTGCCAATGGCTCATTATTTCTCCGAGCTTTCTGAACTGGCTGGGATAACAGAGCTGTATGCAAATCGTTGCAGATTCCTGCTTCGTCACCCACAGTTAGTCATTGCTGATGTGGTGCTGTAAAGGACTTTAGACAAATAAATTGCATTTTTGCTGGTATACTCACAAATTCCACATCTTGAGCTCCAGCTGCTCTGAATGGTGCCACCAAGACCAGTAAGTTCACTACTTCACAAGACACCTCCAATTCTAGTCCACATAAATTGATAAAACATATTTATCATCTATGTGTTTATGAGTTGATCTGCCCAAAACATATCTCCAGTTTGTCTAAACAAAGTTAAAGTGCTGTACTGCTCATATGAAGGCTCAACAATGTTAGCAATTGCAATAAACAAAACTGTTGTTTAAGTGATTCTTCCTGGCACTTGCTCACCTTTTGGAACACAGTGCTGCTAGTATTTCATAGCTCAGTCAGTCCTAAAGCATACAAAACTTATTGTCAATGTTCTTACAATGGAAAAAAACCACCCTGGGATATCGGAATACTATACATGACTAGGCAAGTGAGGCAAAACTAAATCTATTTTGTTAGGTCAGAGTTCCAAAGGCTGATTTTCTGTGTTATTAGGAAGACAATGTATAAAGTATGTTACTTCACACAGGTTTTTGTTTGGAGTTTTCTTTTTAATTTATTTTTTATTTTTGCTATAGCATATACCTGGGTGCAACAAGAAAGCTTTAAAGAGTTTTAAGTTTAAGATAACATAAATTATTTATTTATATGCATAGACACATTTTTATTTGCACTGATAGGACACGGGAATCATCTTCTCTAAACAAATGCAAAGGACCGTACATTGGTAATGGGTCTGTGTAGAGATTACACATCTTGCTACAAAGTTTACTTCCTTTTTATTTAGCCTAGAATGTAGCTACTTTTAAAAGCAACTTGTATTGATGATTTCACACCTCTTCTTCCAGCAAAAGCTACTTTGAATGTGCAGATTTGTAATTAATTGGGAGGTATACTGACCCAATACAAAATTCAGTACCTTAGAACCACAGTCAATCAGTAGTAATACCTAGTGTATTTTGCTCCTTCCATTGCTTCTAGCTTATATTTTAAATTGTAATAGCAAACACAATATTACATTTACTCCCTACAGCTTTTACGAGCCATAGTTTGTACTTTTTTGTCCCTATCCCTATAGTTCTGTGATTTTTATTTTATTCCTCTTGCGTGTTCAGGAGAGTAGGCCTCTGCCATCAGTCACAGCCTCATTCCATGCTGATATACAAACAGTGCCAAAAACATTTTCAAAATGACTGGTTTCAGCCTACTTTAACTTAATAATTTTAAGCAATGCAAAGCCCTCTTTTTTGAGTTTTATTTTCTGTGGAAACTTCACCTTTAGAAAAATTAGAAATGGAGGAATGGGGTTCATTGTCAATTTGCTGACTGACAGGGTCTGACCACATTTGTGTCAGCAGTCATTAGAAAGCCTATTTCTGCTGCCGCATTTGGTTTCGTCTACAATTAGAATAGGGTTTTTCTACATGGACATACTCCAGAAAAGAGTGAAGTTAATGCTTTATTTCACCAGAGGTTAATCCCACTGTAAGGCTTTTATCGAATCTCTGTGTAGATGCTTTAATTTGGAAGTCACATGGCTTCAGTTCAGTAGAGCTGAAAGCTCTTAGGGATTAGGCTATAGTGATCGTTGCTTTCCTTCTGAATGAGAGAATTCACATGGAGCCTTAATAGGCTGTAACTTATTCATATTGACTTCACCCCTTTGGCTAATTTGTCCTACCTCCTCAAACAAAGTAGTCATCAATGCATTACAAATTATACTTCAGTACCAACATTATTAGTCTGGTAACTGACTGCTGCTTGTTTGGAATAAGCATGCTAATAGGTACTATCAGGGAAAAAAAATAATACACAAGCCTGCTGAAGTACTAAAAGCATATGTGTCAGGAAAGTGGTATATTTGTCTCCTTATAAATACCATGGAGTTTGAATTATCTGGTGGCTTGTGATAGCCTATCAAAATTATAGATAAGCAGGGTGGGAAATAATCACCACCTGTTTCTTGTAATAGTTTTAAATAATAGCTTCTATCTGTATGTGGCAACCAGGCAAAATTATATACAGGGTTCATTCTGAACCGTTGAAAAATAGTAGTTTATGATACGGGGAAAAAAAGAGAATATTACATAATTTCTCATAGAACAGAAATAGATGTGTTATATTTTATTGGTAAGAAAGATAACAGGCATATTCACATGAAATATTGCATCATACACTAAAAATGAATGCTTTCCTTTTTTTATTTCTAGTGCCGGCTTTGGCATTTGGAACCTGTGAATTGTCTAATCTTATTCTCTTTACAGGAGTTCAAACACATCTACAACCTGTAACATAGTAAGAAAGTGATCCCCATCATCACTGCCATCTTCTGCTTTCACAAGACAAATTCTAGGAACTTCTGCCTTCATCATAATACTACTCCCTTAGCAAAAATCATAAGAAAATTACTGCATTTGCTCAAGGAGGATAACCTTGCAGAGTATGTCCTACTTGTGAACTTTAAGAGTTAGTTTTGGCATCTAAGGAAGGGTCTGAAACAATCTCCCTGCCTCAGCAGTGCTAGCTGACCCACATGAGATACCATGTCTTCTGCACGGACTAGACTGCGTCGCATCAGGCACCTGGTTAAAAACACAAAAGAAACGAAAGCACCATCCCTGAGGCTTATTTGATACCATTTGTCTTTATTCATCTGAAACAACAACATCTGTTTGTAGGATACAGGAATGCTCCTAACACCTCAGAAAGGGATTTCAGCTAAGGAATGGTGCTGGTTTTGAAGTATTACTCTCGTTTAGATTTCTGCTGGTCGGCACCAAAATCTACAAACTCACTCTCTAAGCAACATGGGGTACTGTTTGGGGCAATGCAAGAAAAGTCTGTGAGCCATAAAAACATACCAGACCACATGTGTATGACTTACTTTGTATGATCTGTTGCAAGGTGCTAACTGCAGCAAAAGACTGTCCCCTTCCTCCAGGTTTGTGTTAACCCAGCAGGTGAAAGCACCATACCAGAATCCGTTGACTCAGCTACTGATACTGAGGTCAGTTGCTTCTGGTGTTCCAGAGGCAAAGCACGTTTCCTGTTGCTTAAAGGTCTCCATGCAGACCATATATTATTTCATTCAGAATGTGCCCTCACTACAGGTAATACTTTTTCTATATTTGGAGGGAAAGGTATTTCCTTGCTATGTAAGGACCACATATATTTTAGAGCTTATTGTCCATATAATTATTTCCTATTTAGTAACTGCATCCAGCTTCAGGCAGAGAACAAGTGAAAACTCTGTAACCTGACACTACAATATGTAAATCTATTTACTTGCAGTCTCCAGAGTACTGTGTTTTTCTCTGCTACAGGCATATAAGTCACTAAGCAACAGTTAGCACAGACATGGTTTTCATCCATTGCAGAGAAGGGTAGGTACATATCTCCTGCTAACAGCCACTGGCTTCTAGCTATTAGTTTCTTTTTGACATGATCACACAGCCTTAAAAAAAAAATAAATGAATAAACAGGAAAACAGTAGGCAAAAGAGGACACCATTGTCAGGTGTAATTATTTGTGGCTTTGAATGCACTGCTGGTGGGAGTGAAACTCAAGTGGATTAAGAATGAGCCACAACAGGAAAGAGAAATAGAAGAACAGTATAAATTCCCTTAAGGGAACATATCACATTAAAATAATAATAAAAAAATAGCAATACTTGAATTGTTCAAATGATGGGAATATCTACAGCGTAAATCTAGACCAAGATACAATTGTTCTAGGCAGCATACAGATATATGGTAAACACAAGCCTTTGTCTCAAAGAATTTGAGATTACAATTGAGAAAACAATGCAGGTGGAAACATACAGAACCTCTTTTTGCCATTAGAAATAACAACAATTGAACCTAGGGGAGTCGATGGTGTGTGCAGATTGTCATGGGTTCTCGGTCAGAGGTAAGGGCTAAAGCTAGATTCCCAGTCCTCCACTGCCTTGACTGGAAGAGATTTCACACCTGTTGAACTTCTAGCACTTTTCATGCTGATTCTTGAATTCCTCGGCTACTGTCTTTAAGAACTTTGTTGGTTGACTGAAAAAAAGGCTACTTCAATAGCAAAAGACTACATCAGGTGTCCTTGCAGTGGGGTACCAATAGTCACGCAAAAAAACTCTCTAATTTACCACCTGAACACCCCGATGCCAGCAACATGTTTCTGCAATGCACACACACTTGTATACGCTGACATGAAATTAGATGTGCTTGCTGAATATTTTAAAGGAAAGTTGAGAGGAATTAGTGAGAGATTTCAGAATGACTGCCTTTCAGCCTGCTCAACGGATTCCCATACCAGCGTCAGCAGTCTATATCTCCACGTCAAATGCAGCCTCATAGCAACAAACACCAATGGACTTTGTCACAGAAAAGCCAGACTGAAATGCCTACATTTTCCAAACTTAAACCTCCTCAGAAGAGCCTTAATTGTCAAGATAGACCCTGCTGAAGGACCTCAGAGAGAGGGCAGCTTGGGATCTACATGTACATCTTGTCAAAAGAGATGAAGGCACCAGAGTAGGATGGCTGCTCCTCATTTCAGGTCCTCATAAGGCGGGATCGCAGCTCTACCTGCCCTCCCTGGTCAGTGGCTGGGGCCGTAGGCTATATGCTGACAAATATGTCACTCATTACCAGGAAGGGTTAGGTGAGCATTTTTTCTCCCAAGGAGGGTTTTCTCATGCAATCTAAGAGAATCTGAAGGCCCTCATTCTTTAGCCAAGAACCTGTGTAGGATAGGACATAATAGTGAGAATCTGGCCTGAGCACCAGTAGTGGGTAATAATGAGAACTGTGGTGGGTAGTAATAGGATTCTTCCCACAAAACAGAATTGGTCCTGACAACTGGAGGCAGTAGCAAAGAGGTAGTAGTAAGAAAAGTGCATGAAACTTTCTGAGGAGGATTGAGCGATATTTAAGGGAACTTGGTCATCCTTGAGATCATGTGTCACTAGGTAGCTGTGGTGGCCTAGTTCCCTAGGTCACCTTTCAAGATCACAGCAGGAAGAAAAAAGAGGCTCTGGAAATCTAGCATTTAAGGACAGTTATAAAAAATGGTGAGGGATTCAGAGGATTTCCCTTTAGATTTGGGTCTACAAGAAGTCTAGCGGTGCTGGAAATAAAAAATAGATCTGGGGAAAATGTATCTTTTGTACTCTCAAACTTTCATGGTGTACTCATGCTGAGTGAAGTAAAAAAAACATTTATATTGACACAACCTTTAATTACAGGTGAGAAGATCCTGAAAGGTCAACTTCAGTATTGAGCCTTATAGTGGATAAATTCAGCATATCTACAATCTCCTCTGTTAACAACTATTAATGTGAGACTAGGGATGGTGCTGTGATCTAGACTTTTTCTGAGTATTTCAATAGCAAACAGAGATAACCGAATAGAAAAACAAATCAACTTACAAACAGTAGAGTGACACTGGAACAATTCATTGTGGAAAAACAAAGTCCCATGCAAGTTTTTCTGAGCCTTTTAGCTTTTCTCTTCTTCCTTTTGTTCTGTTCTCATTCCAGTTTATTATTCGTTCAGCTCAGTTTGCTTCTGGTTCACTTAGTTTTGACATATGACTAAACAAAATCGCCAAGGGCACATAGATGACAGATAATATGATGATGACAGACTTACTTTCATTCTAATTCTAAGTTCTTCTAAATAAGACATTTTTCTTTCTAAGTTCAACTGATTGCATGCATGAAAGTGGAGATTCACCTGACATGATTGTGGGAGAAGAAAAAGGAGGTGAAAGCTAGACTGCTGTTTTGCAGCCATATTAAATTCACTTGGATTCTTTATCTCTAGGAGTCATCATCCCTCCCAATATTGTGAAGAGACACGGTAAGTGCTTTTACCTTCTGATGTTTTGCATGGCAGTCTTAATGAGCTTCTTTCTCTCTCTTGTCCAGGAAGCAAGGAAAACTGCAGAGGAAACATCACAGGCTTGAACTTGCAGTTGCAATGGCAAGCAGAGCACTGGAAATAAGTGGCAGCAGGAGAGCAGAGAGTGCAGCTCAGTGGGGCCAGCTATTATTACTGAACATGAAGGAAAGACTGAAGAAACAAAACCCTGTTATTCATACCATATGATTACTAAAAAGCTTTTTTGGTTCCCTAGTGTGTGTGTGCTACCTCTACCTGTGGCTGGTGGCACAGCTGTTGCAAAAGAAAAGGAAGGAAAATCTTGCCAAATCAGAAATGAATTAAGCCAACTGTATATTTTCCTTCATTTCAGTGACCCTCCCTTACCAGGACATGAAGAAGATAGTTTCTCTGTTGGCCCCTTGCCTTTTGCTAAGAAGGACCTCCTGCCTTAACACTAGAAACAATTGAGAGACTAATCCTTGGGGTTTTCTGAAGAAGCTTCTTAGCTCTGCCTGCAAAGAGAGCAAGGAATATTTCCTTGAGTGCACAAAAGAACAGGTCCAGAGAACATCAAAAGGGGTAATTTGCTGCAAATCTTTTGCAAATGAAAGCTGTGAAGGGCAAATGTCAGATTTCTGTGGTGTTCCATAACATTTAGGAACAGGATGTTAGAACTCTGCATGAATTATTTTTTATTTTTTATTTTTTTTTAATAGCAAAGCCTGACTGTAAGACAAAACTGAAAAGTTCACTGTAATACCTTATTTTCACATCAGTGTTGAAGAGAGGTGCTTCCTCAATCCAGAATTCCACAAAATTCTCTGGAAGATGAAACTAATGTGAGACATGACTCTTTTGTCATTCTTGCAAAAAGAGCAAAATCATGAGATACCCATAGATCTTGAATTTTTACTGATCATTACATCATGGGTAACAGAGATTTTAAAACCCAATAATGTGCTGCCTGAGCTACAGTTAGCCATAACTACAAAAAGCGCATTCACCTTTGTAAGTCATGCAGCTACAATAAATGGCAAAACACCTTCAAACACATTTCTAAGCTCTCTTAAATCAGTGGATCCCAAACTTCCTACAGGTTTGACAGCTTAGTCTGGAACTACTGCTTTATTCTGCTCCTGTTTGCCCTTTGGTTTCTGTACCTTCCTTCCCAGTTCCTGAAGGCTCATTCCATAGCTCTCTACTGCTATTGCTTTTCTTCTTCTTTCCTTATGTTTGCTGTGGCCTTTTTGTTCTCCTCATACCTCGTGCTGATGGCATTGGTGTGAACCAGGCTGGTAACTGTTATTGCTTTGGGCCCTTCACCATACTCCATCACTAAATTTGGCATAAATCATTGGTAATGTTGCTCATTCATTAGAGATCAGTGGAAGACAAGTCACTGGTTCTATTAAACTAGGACTTTGACTCCCTAATTTGCCAAAGTCAGATCATTTTATTCTTGAGCTGAGCTTGGACAGATGTTAGGGAAAGGCAGGATAACGAATTTGTACCTCAATCTTCAGGAACAACTTTAGACTGAGATGATTATTTTTTAATTTTTTTTAATTACTAGTCAAAAATTCTAAAATTCTAGGAGGGGAGGACAAAAAAAATTGCTTTCATTAGGAAATCCTAGATTGAGGTAGTCTGACTTATTTTTCAGCACATAATCATTAATCTTTTACACAGATGCTAACAGCCACTTAGAAATGGATATTCCTATGGGGAAAAATCTACTTGGTATGCATGCAAGTTCTGCAATGTTTAGACAAGATAAGACTATGATTTGAAGTGAGAATGAATCTAAAGAAATAAATTGCAGGAATGCTTGACTTTTGGCTAGCGAAAGCAATAGAACACTTAGGACTTTTACTGTTCAGCGTAAATTATCGACAGAGCTATTTCTGGGGTTTTGGTGTGTTTTTTTTTCCTTTGTTTTCCCCAAACTACATATAAAGCAATGGTAAAATAATAGCAGAGGTAGATTTAAATACTATTTATTGAGATTCAGTCCTGCAACTTGGAAAAACCAAAATTTTTTCTCTATTTCCCCAGTAGCTGGTCAATCTGACAGTATGATAATGCTGCAATTTCCAGACATATGTAGGCTCTGCTGAGCAGGAATAAGAAGCTGTTTCAAGAGGGACTGGCACTTCTAGAGTGTCTTTTCACACAGTCCTCATTGCTTCACAGCAGCAGTTCCATACTTCCGGGTTTCAAACCGAAAACCACAGCCTTTGGGGAAATCTTTTATACATTCTTTTTAAAGCAGCCCAAGTGATCAGCTCTTCTAGTGCTGCACAGTGTTGTCTCAATTAACCCCTTACAGGTATTTCAGGATAACTGTGTAAACTAAAAAGCAGAGATGGAAGGTAGCCAGACAACCTTGTCTGATCTCGGTAGATTAATTCCAAATAATAGAGGTTAAGGTTAACACATGAAGTGCAGTACAGTGTTAAAGATATCCAAGCTTGCTCAGAATGCATGCTAAACAGCATAAAGACACTAGTTTGTATCCAAGAAGTGCAAATTTCTTATTATGCAATGTGAACGTGCCTTGAATTCCACTGAAGAAATACTGCTCTTTGTAAACATTATTTTTTTGGATCATCTCAAGAGCATGATGTCTTCCTCACTTCTCTTTGACCAAATTGCTTTGTTGCTGTAGCTGTTCATGGAAGATCATTTGTCTGGTTCTTCCAGGAGTTCTAGGCTGGGTCTTTCACTGCAGTCTCCTGAGCAGAAAGGAGAGGTATCCCTCAAAGTTGATTTTTACTCCAGCCACCTTTCCACTTAATAAAAATTTACTCCATGGCCTTCTCAGGAAGCAAAACATTCAAAAAGCATAACCGCATTTTGAACAGGATACATTTTGGAAGCAAAGTTTGTTGAGGAGCTATAAAGCATTGGGATTGCTGCTTCATTTTGGTAATAGAGCACTTGTGTTTCAGAGACAGGTATTGCTTATTTGACTTATTTATATGTGACCAAAGGCCCTTTTTTTGATATTGTATTTCCAACGTGCCAAGAAGTTTTGATTGATGAATTGATTTCAGTGGGGTCCTATACAGACTCATTATGACCACAAATGCTAATTCTCAAAATAAATATCCCAAACTGGGCCATGATGACTCACTGTCATCATCTGCAGTCAGAATTCTTATTTATTATTTAACATTGGTAGGTAGTGGTACAGTGTTCATAGCTTAAACTACATATTTGGCATCCTGTGTCAGTCAATTTTATGACTCAAAGATGTCCTGAATAACTTGATTTAGCTGGACCTGCTCTGAGCTGAGAATTGAACTGTGTGAACTCCAGAAGTTCCTCCCAACTTACATTATTCTATTCTATGTTACTCTCATTATATGACAATGAATCAGCCAATATTAACACAGAATATTAGGCTTTGTCATATTTTTTTCATTAAGAACAAGTTACTCTTTCCCATTATCACCCCAAAAATGTATTTATTCTGAGAATAAGGTACTTTCTTTAAGCAAGAAAGAGCCTCTTGCCTAAAGAAGGGTCAGACTAAAAATTCAGACCAGGGTATGCAGGGTACCAAGGAAAATCTTCAAGAAGAGACAGTCTGCCACGACTCTTGGAAAAATTGCTTCAAACTTCTTGTATTTAGAGTGACTTTTTTTTTCCCATATGTCCACTTGGGATATTACCCATTTTTATTTATTTCCACTGTTTCTCTTCCTCTCTGCAGACACCTCTGTGAAGATTCCATCCCATCCCCGTCCCCTCGATCCCCTCCCAAGAGGCATTGGGTGGCTGTTAGGTGCTCAGAAGCCCTCTCTGCTCCAGGCAGAACCAGTTCTAACCCCACAGTCTTTCCTCACAGGGTAAGTGCTTCAACCCCCCTGCTCAGTGCCTGTCCCTGAGCTTCTCTAGTTTGTAAAAATATTTCCCATACTGGGAGACTGAAAACTGAATTTGGTAACCAGACAGGATCTAGCAAGTGCTGAGCAATGGGGTATAATCACTTCTCTCAGTCTCCTCCTTGTGCTCCTGCTCATACAGCCCAAGTTGACGATAATCTTAATCGCTGTCCAGAGATACTCCTGGCTGATACTTCTCACTCTCAGAGCTGCAGAACCAGTCCCTGGCTGGTAAGCCCCTCAGCTGTATTATTTCAGGAGGCTGATCCACCTCAACTGCATGTTTTTGCATTTGTCCTTGATGAATTTCATGAGCCTGTTCCTCCTCGCTTGTCAGGTCCTTCTGGATGCTAGCCCTGGCCTCCAGTGTATTGACTGGTTCTGCTAGGTTGGGGTCATACATGGACTTGGTGAGTGTGTACTCTTTCAGCCTTTTCACATTGATTAACGTTTTTAAATAGCATATATTCCAGGGCAGAGACCTAAGGAACCTCACCTGTAACAAACACCCAGGCGGAATACGAACTAGTAACTGCTACCGTGATCCATCTAATTTTGACTCTTCTTTGTCCACACACCTAAAATACAACATCTTAAACTGATAAGAGTAGATTACACCCAATAGTTTCATTCACAAATCTAGCCATTTTATCACAGAGTCAAGCATGATATGCCCTTGCTAAATCCAGGCCGACTATTTCTCATCACCTTCTTGTTATTGATGTGCCTAGAAATATGCTCCAAGAGGAATTGTTCCATGATTTTTCCAGGCACCCAAGTGAGGCTGACTGGTCTGCACTTCCCTGCATAATCCTTTTGGACTTTTTTAAATATGGATGTGACATTTCTCTTTCTCCAGTTGTTGCAGGTTTCCCCTGATTTCCATGACCTTTCAAAGATGATAGAGAGTGTAGCCTTGCAAAGACTTTGGCTGGTTCTCTGTGCATCCTCAGATATAGCCCATCAGGCCTAATAAAACTGCATGGGCTGAGTTTTCTCAAGTGATTCCTAACCAGGATGTCCTCCATTATTGGTTATTCTTCTTGAACCCTGCATCTAGAAAAAAGGCCTGGGAGACCTTTCTGATGAAGGGAAAATGGTGAAAAGAGTTGTGTGTTGTCTGTAGGCAGAGGAATATAAAATTGTACCAAAGTACAATCTGTAAGCAATAAATAAGAGAGGAACCAACATTGATCTTTAGAGCATTGAGAGGTGCAAGATACTGTATCATAGTGAGACATCATTCTCTTACCTGTTGTGTAAGTTGCTATGATGTGCACAATTTCTGCATGGGGAAAAAAATCCACTATTTTATCACCAATAATAAAAATGTGATTTTCAGGATATCTGTGCGTATTTGAAACATATATTTTCCACAATGTGGTAATTGCAGAATATTGGATATTATTTCTAATTTGCAAATTTGCCATGAAGCAATTTCACCTTGCATTCGTAATTAGGGCATATTATGCTGAACGGTTATTCAGCCAGAAAAAAGAGCACAGAATTTCAGAACAATTTGGAAATTGAAGATCTCCTTAAAAAACAGGGGCAGAAAAAGAACCCTATATTGGTTCACAACAGGAACCTCACAATCCCACTTCTGCCAGCAGCAGACACCTAGAAAAAGAATCATACACACATAAGAAACATTCTTTGTGAAAGAAGTGAGATAATCATGGTGGAGTTTTTTATGTTTTACAATGTGGGACCACATATAAGGCAGGCTAAGAACTTCTGAGATTAAAAAAAAAATGTATTGTTGTCGTACTGATTAGCAACGCTTATGAAAATCAGCACAGAGACGGGGAAAGCAATGATATTAACATAGGCATATAGCATAGGAATATACCAAGTATATTAGGCTTACATCTTTAAAGCTGCTTAAAGGACTTGGATATCACTTCTCAGTAACATATAAGTCTAGCTGTTAGAAATCAGCAAATCCAGGGGGAAAACAGCTGCTTAAACAGCTTCTAAGATTTTGAAAACACAGAAACAGAGAATATGGTCTAATTCTGAAAACACCTAAATAGAAGCAACTTTTCTCTTATTAATAATCTCATTAACTCAATGGGACTGCTGACATGAATATAATTACCTCATACATACATAAGCATTTTAGGCTTCCGCGTATCAGAGACAATACCTCTCAGTACAAAAAAATTAGAGCTTTAATAATGAAATCTCATTACTGGCAAGTGTCTCTTTTCAAATGT
>VXAK01011666.1:25779-79485 GCA_013399435.1 Arenaria interpres | reverse complement strand
CAGGTGCCGCCGTGTTGTGGAAATCGCCGTGGGAGGGTGCGGGTCTCCCGTGGCCGTGGGGAGCGGGTTGTGCTCTCCCTCCGTTGCAGCTGCCTCTGCCCGCGGCAAGGATCAACGGGGAACACCGCTTAATGGTCCTACAAACACAGCTGCTGCTGTGGTGCTCTTGTTAAGGCAGTGCAGGGGCCCGGGAGTGTGTGCTGACCCGCAGGGAACTGAGAATACACGATTAACAGCTACAACTAATTACGCGGGCGGTTTTCTGCGGGTTACGGGTTGGTTATGCAGCCCCTCCCTACAAGTTACTGCAAGTTCATCATCGACTCGCGCTTCTCTGCCTCGGTGCTGCTTTGTGGGGCCTGGAGCCCCCCGCCGGGGCACCCTCCTCCAGCGCAGAGCCGGCCGGCTCTGGGTGCATTTGTTTAACATGAAATGTCTAAAATAATCTGCCTGGAACTCTCAAGTCTGCGTTTCTGTGTGGACTGTCAATATTTACGTGTATTCTCCATATTCTTTTTGTACCAGAAGTCTACTTTCTGTAATCTCATTCCTAATCGTCTACTGTTAATAGTACCATTCAGTGTTCCTTTGCAGTCCTTTAATTTTCTTCTCTATGCTGCCTTTCTGTTAAAGCCCGCTGCCTTTGAGACCTTCTTCCATACGACGTGGTTATTTTCTGTTGTGCTTCACTTTGTGGCTTGATGATTTCAGTCAGCCTTTACCACCAAACCCCTCGTGTCGTCCACTGGGGGGGTCGTTCACAAGGAAGAGAGCCAAACAACTAAAAGATACACAGGAGAAGGCAAAGATTTATTATTGTTCGGTGTTTGTATTGCCCTGTATGTGCACCATCTGCTGTGACCTTTAACCTGGTTCATAACCAGTCAAAGTATATAATTGTGCAAGCACAGTAAAAAACTGATCCTTGCCCCAGAGAGTATTCGGCCTAAAAGAAAGTGAAACGGCAATATAAATACAAAAAAAAAAGAAGCTCAGAGACTTGCTGAATATTTGTCAAGATTGTCAGAGCACATCACTAGCCTGATTGCCAGCTTCAGTAGCAGGGAGCGAGCTCATGCCAAGTTTTAGTTTAAATGGTAAGCTCTGCAAAGCGGCTGCTTCAGGCCCAGTAGAAGCAAAATACATAGCCGTGCAGCCTTATACAAAACTACTCATTTGGCTGAACTGTATGGAAGGTGTCACTGGTGGTGAGGGAGCGAAGGCTCCAGGAGCAGCCTGTAATCAGCTTTCAGGATTGCTCCGTGGTATTTAAAAAAAAAAAAAAAAAAAAAAAAAAAAAAAAGGAAAGAAGTGCTAAGCAAGTGGAAGGCTGGATTCCAGGGAGACTCAGTGCTCAGTGCCACCTTCCCTCTTCCCATGGCCGAGTGTCACTGCTGGTAACGTGGTTTGAAAAGGCAGAGGAGGCAGGGACAGACTGCGGAGGAGGACTTTAGAAACACTGCCTGGGCATGGATGGGTGGTGTTAGGAAAGCCAGGGTTCAGCTGGAGTTGAGACATGAAGTGGATGTCAAGAGCAATGAGAAGAGCTTCTGCTGTTTCCACTACATTAGTAGTGAAAACATGAATAAGGAAAAATGTTGGATCATTGCTAAGTAGAGCCAGTATTTAGTCATGATGGACACAGATAAGGCTGAGGTACTTCATGCCTTCTCTGCCTCAGTCTTCACCAACAAATTGTCCCAGGCCTTTGTGTCACTTTGGAGTCAAACATGTAGTGAATCCTCTTGGAAAATGTTTCTCATCAAGTGAAGGAAAAGGCAAGCATGGATTTTTGTATGGTAATCACGCCTGGCCAACCTGATGGTCTTCAGTGATACAATGTCTGGGTCTGTAGGCCCCAGGAGAGCAGACTTGTCATTTACCTTGACTTCAGCAGGTTTTTGACATTGTGTCCTTCTATCCAAGTTAGGATGTTAAGGGCTGGAAGGATGGACAACTAGATAAGTAAAGATTCTTTAGCCATTTACTAGATAAGTAAATGGTTGGATGGTCAGGCTTAGAGGGTTGTGGTCGATCAGACATACCATACCTGGAGGCTGACAACAACTGGAGCACTGCATGGGTTTGTCCTGTGACCTGTCCTGTTTAAAATCACTATCAGTGACCTGGAGGAAGTGTCAAAGTGCACTCTCATTAAGTGTGTGACAGGAAACTAGGGGAATCGGTTAATATAATGGAAGGCAGAGCTGCTGCTCAGAGGGACCTGCATGGGCAAGAGAAATGGGCCAACAGGGACCTCATGAAATTCAGCAATGACAGATGTAAATTCCTGCCCCTGGAAAGGAAGAACCCCTTGCAGCGTCCATGGGACAGTGCAGGGGGCTGGAGACTTTTTGACTCCGCCGAAAAGGCCTGTCCGGGCTCTCAGTGTCCAGCAAGCTGAAATCTGCCCAGGGTGCAGCCCAGCGTAGCAGCATCCTCAGCCGTACTCATGGGAGCACAGCCAGCAGATTGAGGGGGCCCATGGTCATCCCCCTTCTCAGCCCAAGGAGGCCGCACCTAGGTACTGTGAATGGTTTGTGGCTGCCATGACAGGAAGGGTGTTCATCAGTTGAAGGGCCTTTAGCAAGGGACAACCAAGATGGTCGGGGGCTGGAGCGCTCGCCCTGTGAGATGGGGCTGCAGGAGAAAAGGGGACTTCCTGTGAGGACCTAACAGCAGCTCCCCAATGCCTGTGGGGAGGGCATTGAGAAGATGGAGCTGGGCTCTCTGGGGTGGTGTGTGGCAGGAAGGTGAGGAACAGCAGGCATAAATTGAAATGAGATGTTCGAACAGGATATAAGGAAAAACTTTTTCACCACAAGGATGGTCAGTGCCACCGGTTGTGCAGGGTGGCTGTGGCACCTCCTTGTCTGGAGTTTTCAAGACTTGGTTGGATAAATCTCTGAGCAGCCTGGCTTAACCTCACAGCTGACCCTGCTTTAAACTGGAGATCTCCTGAGGTCCTTTCCAGCCTGAGCTATCCTGTGGTACTGTAAACCCCAGGGAGATTGTGCTGAGTACCCTCACAAGCCTCATTCAGCTGAAGAGTTAGAAGTTAACTATTTCTACTGCTCTCCATTTGTGAGCAAAGTGTTGTACGTTGCCCTGATTTCTGGAAGTTTTTCCTCTTTGTAAAGCTTTGTGATGATTTTGTTTATGAGTTTGAAGAGAATAGCCATTAACTTACAGTGAGGCAAATAGTCTTTTGGTTCTAGTCAAAGGTGGGAGAACATCAGCAAGTTTGCAGATGACACCAAGCTGTGTGGTGTTGTCAAAACACCAGAGGGACGGGATGTCATCCAGAGGGACTTGGACAGGCTGGAGAGGTGGGCCCAGGTGAACCTCATGAGGTTCAACAAAAGCAAGTGCAGGGTTCTGCACCTGGGCTGGAACAATTCTCACTATCAATAGAGACTAGGGGGTGAGGTATTAGAAAGCAGCCCTGAGGAAAGGGACTTGGGGGTGCTGGTGGGTGAGAAGCTGGACATGAGCAGGCAGTGGGCACTTGCAGCCCAGAAGGCCAATCACATCTTGGGCTGCATCAAGAGATGCATTGNGAGGCCCTGGGCAACCTGGTCTAGTTGGGGGTGTCCCTGCTGACTGCGGGGAGGTCGGACTAGATGACCCTTGGAGGTCCCTTCTGGCCTGGACGATTCTATCAGCACATGGTGTATTGTTTAATCAGGTAAATGAGGAAAGACTCCTTACTTAATAAGTTAGAGGTAGATGAAGGAATCTACAGGGTTTCTATGCTAAATGTGAAGTTAAAGAAAAGCTCATTCCTGTTTCTAGGAGTTTTCCTGCTGCGAATGAGGGGTATGTTTGCACCCCTTAAAACAGCAGTTTCTTCCTGTGAGTCCTCAAAATGTTTTGACATAAGTGTTAGTCAGGTGAAAGGGTGTTTTTTGCTTTTTGCTTGTGTGTATACTGTTGTTGTGTGGGGTAGGAAAAGCAGAGCAGGGGAGTAAAGCAAACTAGTTCCTACTGTACAAAATGCACCTTCAGGAAGATACTGGAATTGTTTTTAAGGCAAACTGCTACAGAATATAGCCTGTGTAACTAAGGAGAGAGATTCTTTCTTCATGTTTTGGGACTTCTTCTTTTCCTTTTGTGATTTCTTCCATAAATTCATAGAATCACTGAATAGTTCAGATTGGAAGGCACCTTAAGGATCATGGAGTTCCATTCTAGCTGACATGTGCCACTTGTCAGTCAAAGCTTCATAAAAATAATAAAAATGTGACTTGTTGCATTTATATTTTATGATGGTTTTCCTCTCAAATGAAATGTATGGTAAAATCCTGGTAATGTGTTTATTGTTGAAGTCTAAAGAGAGTAAAGCACTATTCTGCTTTATTTTCCAGTGGCTTTGAAACGTATGCTGAACTTCAATGTTCCTCCCGTTAAAAACAGCACAGGAGAACCAGTATGGAAGGTAAGAACTATTTGAAAACGAATAGGATAATTTTATAGTGTTCAAAAAAGTTCAGATTTTCAAATTGTCACTAACCCAAGTATCTTCTCCGTGTTCTTAACTTGTAGAAAATAGTTTTCCTGTGTGTTATGAATGCACAGACTTGAATAGCAGAATTGTTGAGAAAAATATCTAATTGAGATATTGGCTGCTTAAAGACCCAGTGACTGATTCTTCAGGCAATATTTTAATGAGCAACCCAGGATATTTTTGAAATATACTTCGATCTCATTGATACCTTTTGGCAGAAACTTACATGATACTATACAGGTGAACCCACAGAGTCAGAAAGGAACTCACAGAAAAGGAAGAACTAATGTTAGCCTTAACTTCAGAACAAGCTGAGCTTTATCAGCTTGAAGAAGTAATTTGTGTAAAAGTTTTTGCTACTACAAAGCATATATTCTGTCTTTTCATCCATTCTGGTTTTTTTGCTACTTCCATTTTTTCCTCTCTGCTTCTCTTTTTGTTTCCTCACGAAAGCAGTCAGAGAAATTCTGCACTTACAATAACAATTTCTGACAGCAGATTCCTGTTTTACTGACACTTTTCAGGCAATGGAAGTGATGAATTTATTTCCCTTTATCATTGAGTTTCTTTTAATTATTTTTTTTTTTCCTGTATTAGTAAGCACAAACGGAAGTCCATGACAAATTAGTGATGTGTTGTAAACTGGTAAATGTTTAGCACTTTTCAGGTTAGGGCAGTAGTTCCTTAAACCTCAATTCCTGTACCCACTGTATCCTGTTTTCTGCTGTATCCACTTTTTACACCACTTTGTAAAAAGATGTATATCTCTTTCAGGTTCTCATTTATGACAGATTTGGCCAAGATATAATCTCACCTTTGCTGTCAGTGAAAGAGCTGAGAGATATGGGAATCACTTTGCATCTGTAAGTAAAAAAATTAGGATCTTTTTTAATTTGCTAAAAAGAACTTGATTTAGTATTTCCCCAAAATCACAAGCAAAACATTGAAAATAATTTTATTAATAACTACTAAAATAAAGATTATACCCTGTTTTTTTTCTAAAATCAGGTGGTATTATTCAGAATCAGGGAGTGGAAAGGTAATTCCAAACACTTTTCAGTAGGATTTCTTACTCAGTAAGGAGGCCCCTGATCAAAAATAAAAATTATCAAGTAGGTGTTTCGGGGAGTCTCTCTGTATGATTCCCTCTGTATTCGTATATCTTTAAATTATTTTGACATATTCTCTGCTTGTCTTTTTACACATAGATTTTAGCTCTCTTGTCAAAGATATGGAATCTTTAGGTATTACTTTAAGAGATGTCTCTTTTTCCAGATTACATTTATTTAGTTCATTGTCATTCCTTAGCTGTGGTAGTGGTCATGGAGGATCTTTGAATATGCATTTATTTTTTTTCAAAAATTTATTAACTCTTACTAAGTGAAGGCTAAAAATGGAAACACAGTTTAACAAGTTAACAGTTCAGTGGAAAGGTGTAAGCACCTCACCTGTCTTTGTTTTAATGAGGAAAGGCAAGTTTAATAGTATGAGAGATGCAGTTTTTTTGTTATGTCAACTATTAATAATTGGTATATTTACCTTGTGGATTGAGTATTTTACCTTCCTCTGAATGGATTAATTTATTTTTGAAGATTTGCGAAGCCTTTTCTCAAGCTTTGAATAAACTGTGGAGACCTCTATTAATATCTTCAGCCAAAAATTATACAAATGCAATTTTGCTATTTTTTCATGTTTTGTTCTTGCTAAAATCTGGCTAAATCTAGGGATAAATTGTAAGAAATTAAATGTGGCTATAGAAATAAATAATTTCTTTAACTTATATAATTTTACATGAATCAGAGGAGGAACACATTAGAGATGTACTTTTTCTGCCTTTCAGGCTTTTGCATTCAGATCGGGATGCTATTCCAGATGTTCCAGCTGTTTACTTCGTAATGCCAACAGAAGAAAATATTGACAGAATGTGCCAGGTAACTTGCATGTTGAATGTTTCAAATGAGTGGACCCAACAGAGGAAGAGTGTGTGAAGTAATCCTGCACTCACCAGAGTGTGACCATTCTGTATGTAGTTCTTGGTTGTGTCTGAACACCTTTGCTTTTTTTATATATTAGCACATATTTGTTGTAAAAATATTTCCCAAAATTTTTACATGCCAAACTTTGATTCCCCAGAAAATAGAAGGGTAAATGTGTCTTCTGTGTTTTGGAGAGTGAGGGTTTGAGAAGTGAAAAGACAAGAGGCAGGGTGACACAAATCAAAATACAGGTAGTTCCATTTAAAGATGTTACTGAGGGTGGCTGAATGCTGGAAAATGCCCAGAGAGTTTGTGGAGGATGTTCTTGAGGACGTTCAAACCTCAGCTGGACACAATCCTGAGCCACTTGCTCTGTTTGACTCTGCTTTGAGCTGGTTGGGGTTGGACTAGGATAAGCTCAGTTTTTCACCTTCTCTGGGGAAAATGACATCTCCAAAGGTAGGAAGAAGAGCAAAGGGTGCTTTTGGTCAGTGGTAAGATGTGGAGTAGTAGTAACTATCTAATAGCTTAAATTTCATTTCCTGATTTTTGCAGTTCTGTGTTAGGTTAGTTATATCTAGTTATGTAGTCAATACACTGCCTACAGCGCTGTAGGAACATTCCAAAAATTTAGTTTGACTTGATAATTGGAACATCACATAGTAAAAGTAAAAATGTTTTTTAATTAGTCAGAAATATATTAGTACTTATTCAGGAAAAAGTTGTGGTTTTCCTTCCTTTTAGGACCTTCGAAACCAGCTTTATGAATCTTACTATTTAAACTTTATTTCTGCCATTTCAAGAAGTAAACTGGAAGATATTGCAAATGCTGCCATAGGTGCTAATGCAGTAACTCAAGTGGCAAAGGTAAGAAAATCTCTCAGTCTCTGATGTTAAAGATGCTGCCATTACAGGTGTTATTGCATTCTTACATGGCCACTTCTGCGCCATACACAGCTTTTCTGACTGAATCATGAGCAAAACAAATGTTTAGCTAGGTTCAGTGCAAGGCATAGATTTACTGGGGGCAAAAAAGCGAATCTACAGTCATCTCAGTGATGCAGTTCAGTACTATGCTTCGGCTTAGTCAAAAGCCCAAGACCTTGTGCTCAATGATAAGGCGAAATACAATGGTTTCAGAATATTCTCTGTCTCGTCAGCTCCATGAGTACCTCTGTTACTTATGTAACAGGGAGGGGGTTTTAGCTTGGAAATACTTGAAAAGTGTGGTATGAGTGCAGTTGTCATTTTAAATAGGCAGCGTACTTCATAGGTGGGTGTTTCATATGTACACATTGTTACTCAGTACAATCCTATACCTTTACGATTTATAGACAGGTATCAGGTATGTACCTTCTTATTTTTGTTGAGTGCCTGTACCAAAACCTGCCAATTATTAACTAATTATTTTCATGCGTACTTAAATATTTTCACTTTTTTCTCACTCCTGTTAGGGAGTACTACTGGAGAGAGAAAGAAACTTGTGAAATTAAATGAAAGCTACTAGTGTTGTTTAAGCCTTAAGTCTTCAGCATGAGTAAATTAGTGCAGCACTGTGAGCTAACTTTCTTAAATCTATTTTTCTGTTGTGATGCGCCGTTAACAGTTTATGCTATAGAGATGTTTAATTTTTTTCCTGAACGTACAGGTATGTTTTATTTAGTAGGTGGTTCTATAAAACGTTCAAAAAGAAGCAGCAACAAATCAGAGATAGGTTTAGGAGGTTTTTTTATGCTTCACTCTGGACTGTTCTGACCATTATTCCTTGATTTCTAGGTGTTTGATCAATATCTTAATTTTATTACTTTAGAAGATGACATGTTCGTATTGTGTAACCAAAACAAAGAACTTGTTTCTTATCGTGGTAAGTAAAATTTGTGTAAAATTCACACTGGAGTGTCTAAAGTTGAAATTTACTTTTGAAGTTGTAGCTAATACAATACTTTTATTTTACAATTTATTACAATATTTTACAATTTATTACAATAATTTTATTTTGCTTTGATCTGCTCAGAATTCAGGATAATGTGTTAGATGTGTAGTCATGAAGGAAGCAGTTCTTAGATATTAACTTCAGCATCTTTACTAGATGGCTATTGCAATACTGAAAAATAATTATGTATTTTTAAATAACAAATTTAGTAAAGCAAAACTGCAGTATAGACATACATGGATAGTAGGTCTTCTTATACATGGAATAATGAATAACCTGGTCTGGTGGGAGGGGGGCTGGAACTAGATGATCTTTAAGGTCCCTTCCAACCCAAACCATTCTGTGATTCTGTTTAATATAGGAAAAGTTTTGTATTGTTTGCACATGACTGCGGTGTTTACGCACCACAAAACACTTCATTCCTTCAGAACTGCAGAGGGAATTATGAGTATTCTGTTTCTTTGTGAACAGTCAGTTGGAAAGTTCCTGTAAGGACTGCAAAGCAAGAAAGGTGACTTTAATTGCTAGGGTTTCTTGTATCTTCTAGACAGTAAGCAGGTTCCTGCTTTTCTTATTCAAGATGTGGAGACGTGAGGGGTGTGCAAGGAGAGATGGTTAGGGTCAGGGGCTGGAGTGGCACAGAGAAGAATCTGGGAAAGGGCATTCTAGAAAATTAGAACTGCTGATTGCTTCTGTGAGCGTGTGAGCCAGGCATGTCTGCTTCTTCATGGAGTCTCAGAGTTGCCTCTGAGAAGTGAAGTCAGCCTCGTGGAAATCTTTTTTTCTTTTCTTGGGACTTCTCTTGGAGCTGTTTTGGAACCTAGCAGGAAAACCGAGTGGTTGCCTTAGTCAGTTAGCTCTACAGCTACAATGCTGCGGCAACTCAAGTCAATATATGTATTAGTTGTCATAATTGCCCACATGGTTTTCCTCCCTCCTTTGATCTGATTTTTGTGCTCCCCTGACCCATTCAAGATGCTAAATCAATAGAGGACGATCACTCTGCCTCTCCTGCCCCTCTTACTCAAATGGCTAGCTATTACAGGGTGGGTCATCTTGCTGCCCCTGCTGCAGTTTCCTCATCTTCTCCTTTTACATCAGAATCAGTAATTTTGGAGCTGCAGAGTGTTTATTCAGTTGACTCATTTCACAGAAAATACCAGCTCACATGTATGATCTACAAAACCAATGCAAGGGAAGCGGCAGAAGCGTGTATGTCAGAGGCACGACAGCCCTTTTTTAGCAGTCACTCCTCATTACTTTAGTGTAGTCACAGTGTCTACACAATGTCACACAGTTAATTCCTGATTTATTTGGATGCACTGAATACTCGCTAGTGACCAAGTGGAGATGAGAAGTCTCCGTATGTCTAACATTTAACAGTGAGATTTTTCTCCTCTTTTCCCCAATTTCTAAATTCATTACCTTTCTTTAAAACTGCATTCATAATACTGAGTTCTGTCACACTGGGGATTGATTCCGTTCTCAGAATGAAGGGCATTTTTGTTTGAAAAGCAAACTTTTTTTACTAAAACTGCTCTTAGGAGTTTTAGTAATTGTTTTGTGATGTGTTTGTGTGTGTGTAAGGATACTTGACCAGTTCTTATAACGTTCCTGCTAGCTAACAAGGAATTTGAATTAAAATGACTGAAAATGTTTTGCACCCCTTGGTTTCTGTGTGGTCTGTTTTCCTCTCTTGGGCTGCTGAAATTTGCCACACGACACATGGTTTCACACTATGTGTAACCCAGTCTAGAAGTGGGCTGTTTCCAAAAGTTGATCGTACAGAATCTAATCTCCCATAGCAAGTGGTTAGTTTTCCATTAGAGCCCTGGGCAGATCCATCCTGCTGTGTGAGCTCTGCATCTGACACGGGCAGGCAGTAGGAGTGCAGGGCCAAAGAAAAAGTCGTCTTTTTTGCCTTTGGAGAGTAACTCTAGGAGGAAACTGCCAGTTTGTGTATAGTTTCATAAGCTATGTAAGCCAATATGAATCTGACAGTGATGAAAGGGGGCTGCTGTTCTTGCATCAGCACTGCCATGCCTGGCCACGCACGGAGTGCGTGGGTGAAATAAGAACAAATATAACAAAAAAGGCTAATTTTCAGTTTTCTGATTTCCTGGCTGTATGACTGCATTTACAGAGGGGTAATGTTGGGACAGATAAGCATGATAACGTTCTTCAATTATGTAAAAGGCTCTCACAGTCAGAAAGGAGATAACACATTCTGTCTGTCCATGTAGTAATGGACAAGAAGTGATGAGCTTAAATTGCAAGAAAGTTTCTGGCCAGATATTAGGAGCACTTTCTAACATTAAAGATAGTGAAATATTAGAACAGATTACCTATAAACATTATGGCATTTTCATGACTGAGAGGCTTTGGGAATTGGTTTAGTCCCAAGAATAAATAGGTTTAACTCATCTTTGGGCAAGATAATCCCTTGGGCCCCTTCTGGTTCTGTTTTTCTACGACTGTGAGAAGGAAGAGTAAATGGGTAATAGTGGTATAGAGTCGATGTTCCTGGCATCCTGTTTGATGCTATTTGAATGCTTCTTCATCAAATTTGGATCAATTTTGTAAAAAAACAAGAAAATGTAGGAGACCTAAGTTTGCTTTTATGTAATAGATGCATCCCCAAAAAGCTTGTTATGGCACAGAGAGAGGAATATAGAGAATATGTGATAGAACATTTTGCTGAAACGTTATTAGTGGAGTTTCTCAAAGGTTGACCTAAGGAGCAATAATATTGAATATTTGTGTTGATTGCTGTGGTACAAAAAATAAATGAATGTGCTCATAAAATGTTCGTGTTACACAAAATTAGAAGGCACTGACAATATGCAGATTACTGCAACATCATAAATGAGTACCTTAATAATAGGGAGGAAATTAAATTTTAAATTTGAGAAAGGCAAGGGAGACCATTAGTTGGAGATAAATACAGAATGATAGCCCAAGCTAATTTCAAAGCTTTATCATTACAGAAAAATAGATACTGGGAGCAGTCTGCCTTTTTTGGTGCTGATAGTTCAGAAACTTGAACTCAGAATAAAAAAACACTTAGGGGGAGAAGGGGGCACTTCTATTGCTGCTGTCATCCTAGCAGCCTAGTGAAAAGTTTGACTTACTATGCCTACTGATAGAAATTGCTAAAATAATCCATCTCTCTAAAGTTCTTAGAGGACAAAAGCTGGGAAAAAAACCCAAACATTTAAAGTTAGAGAATGATTATGGCTGGCCATGCATAAATTTGGGATGGAAGGCTTATTAATGTTCTGAGCTTTGAAGTTCATTTTTGAAGAAAGAGTATAAGACAAGTAATTATGTGAGAAATTTTTAAAGGTAAAATAAAACAAAGGAGGATGGGATTTATGACATGAATCCTGAGGTAGTGCTTGACTTGAGACCTGTGATAAAATTAGGTTTGATGTTTCCTGTTGGCTATTATATTATTGTCAGTGTTAATTATTTAAAAGAAATGTTGCTACGTGTCTCTTGTTCTCACCTAAATAAGTGAGAGAAATCTTTATATCTGTAGTGTGAAATGTTTTAGAACTTGGGAATTATCCCTAACCTAGAGATTGACAGTAAATTTATTTTTTTTTAAAAAAAGGAAAAAAGAAAAAGAATCTCCCGTAAAAGAGGTAGGATTTAGAATCTTTAAATATAGATAAACTCAGACAGGAATTCTCTTTAAATTACACAATTAATTCTTGAGGATTTTACATCCGAAAATGGTTTCTAAGTGGGTGGGCATTTCTGTTCTGTAACATGGTTTTCTAGGAGGTTTTTAGTAATGCAATCAAGAAATTACAGTATGCATTGTCAGAGATAATTGGAAAAGACCGTGTCAAGTTTGACCTTATACAGTAAGCAATAATTAAGTTCTCCCATTCAATTGCTCAAAAAAAAAAGGAAAAAAAAAGGGGGGGGAGGGAGGAAACTTTTTACGTTTTTATCTCTTCTTCAACAAAAGCTGTTAGCCATTAACAGCCATTAGGTAGGGGGAGGATCACTTTCTTGGTACAAAAGTGGCATAAACTTCTTTAACCCTATTCTTCACTCTTTTCCACACTGTTTTAGCCATTAACCGACCAGATATAACGGACACAGAAATGGAAACTATAATGGACACTATTGTTGATAGTCTCTTCTGTTTTTTTGTCACACTTGGTAAGTTTTCAAATTCTAGCATGTTTTCCATATGTTTTCCTTTTAGAAAAGATCCATATTCAATGAGATAAGCAGTTTAATGATGTCATGTATTAAAGGCAGAATTAGATCTGTGAGAGAAATCTTAATAGTTTGCAGGGTGAGTTAATGATCTTGCTGAAATTATTGCTATACATCGGCAAAAGGCAATAAAGGCTGTCCGACATTGGAGTTCAGTCTTAGTCTTCAGCGTCAATGGGAGAAGAATACTGAGATGCAAAGGTTTGGATTCACTGTTTTTACAATATCTTAGTTTGCAATGAAGATCAGTAGTGCTTTGAGTTTGGATTTGTAGCTCTTAAAAAAACAACCAAAACCTACAAAAAAAAAACCCAAGCAAAACCCTCACACAAACTCTGCAAAGATCTAACTGAAATAACTCAAGCAATAGGAAGATATATGAAATTTATTTATTTTATTGTGAATTTTCTTGATTCTTAGCTCATACATTTTTTCATAGTGCTG
Organism: Arenaria interpres; assembly: GCA_013399435.1. Classification (NCBI taxonomy): domain Eukaryota; kingdom Metazoa; phylum Chordata; class Aves; order Charadriiformes; family Scolopacidae; genus Arenaria; species Arenaria interpres. Next base: position 66,389 of record VXAK01011666.1, on the reverse strand, counting down.
ACATTTAATCTATGTTGTCACTGAAATCAGTCAATCTGAGTTAGCTGGGAATCACCAAGGGGCAGTCTGTTCAAGAGACATTCCCTTGGACATACTGAGTTCTTTCAAGTGTTAGTGTGTTGCAAATTGCATCTCTTTTACTCAGTCACTTAAACTCTATGTTATTGGAATTTTCGTATTTATATAGATAAGTGAGAAACAGTAGCTAAAGGTTTTGAAACCTGAAAGACAATGGAAAATGTGTTTTTGAAAATAACGTTACCCCGCAGTGAGTTATAACTGATATATTGTGGTGGCAGTGGTGTTATAGTACTTAATATTATGGCTTTCAAGGGACTTCTAACCTTTGAAACTACGTTTTAATGCTTCTGTATGAGACAGTTTGTCCCCTCCACAGTACATTAGCTGTCTTTCTTGCGTACACTTTAGTTTTTATAAATTCCTGTATGAGGTATTCACTTAACTTTTGTAAAACTTTATTTAATATTTCTATACTGTATTTTTTGTTTCATAGATAAAAACTGCAAGAGAGAAATTTAATATATGTTTGTATTGTCCATTTGAAAAATTCCATTTCAGAATGTTACTAAAAATTTGTTTTATGAAAAATACATTAATTTATAATCTGAAAATTATAATGCAAGTAGAAGTCAATATATTTTTTATTAGGAGCTATTCCTATAATCAGATGCTCAAGAGGAACTGCAGCTGAAATGGTGGCAGTGGTAAGAAACTATTTTCTGAACAAGTATCATTGTTTCAAAACTTTTTTCTAGTTTGCTTTTCTCAATACTAGGCAGACATTTAGTGTCATTGTATCCTTTTCCTTATGAAGGAAATAAAACTGGAAAGGAGATACACCAGTTTTCCTTTATGATTTCATGGAATTCATCTCTAGAAATTGTAATATTATGAAATCAGCTGACGAGAAACTTTAAACATGAATAATCATTCCTAATCTAGAGTTTATCAAGATTTTCTGACAGGCACTATAATTACAATCATTAAGTTATGTCTACACAGTTTAAAAAGGGGCTGTCTGGCCTGGGTTTTTCTGTGTGTCTTATTAAGAAATATTTAGCTATCTTACTGGGAAACCCTGTAAGTGCAAGACATTTTTACAATATCAAAGTAAACTGACATTGAACTTGATCTTCAAGTAGGGAGGAAGTTACCAAACTAAATCACAATTAAAAATTTCTACAGCACTGTCTCCATTAGGAGTCACTGTGCCTCATTTCTGGCATATTCCTCACATCTTTCTTTGCCAATGAAGCCTTACTGCTGATTAAACCCAGGCATTCAGCGTGCATCCTGTCATGCTGAGGGGGGTCTCGGCTTTAGGAAGCGCTTAATGTGGCAGTGTCTGCCTCTGCTGCGGTTCCCTCTTGGTGCTTCCTGCTGGTATTTTCTATTTGCATGTTTAGGGAGAGGGTGCTAATTGCCTGGGAGAAGATTAGTGGACCTAAAGGAAATACCGTTTTTGTAGTCCTGGTTATAGATACAAATGCTTGAGGGAGAAAATAGAAGGAAGAGATTTCTCTCTTCCCCATGTGCAGTGGACCTAGGCTTCCTGCAGCTAAGGCATTTATAAACTACAAAATAGCACAATACATCTTAAAATGTTGATCACATGAAAAGTTTAGGAAACCATTGGTTTGTTAAAAGCTGTTTCGTTTTTTCCCCCACACAGAAATTAGATAAGAAGCTCAGAGAGAATCTAAGAGATGCCAGAAACAGTCTTTTTACAGGTGATACGCTTGGAGCTGGCCAGTTCAGGTACAGTGTTAGTAGTAACTATGTATTTTTATTTTTTTGTGTTTCAGTTGTATGAAATGCTTCATTAGGGTAAGTCACGATGGTACTGAAAATTGTGTCTACAAGAATTTGGTTCAAGTTCTATATTAAAAAAAAATATTTACTTTTAAGGCAGTTTTCCAATCTCTTAGCATAACCAGTTTGATAACTTTCATAGCTAATAAATGTGTAATCCTACGACAGTGAGAAAAAAATTATTTAATGAATCGGGTAATTTTGTTCACCCTCTAAACCCAGCAAGAAGCAAGCTCCTGCAAAAACACTTGGTTTACAGGACTACAGTGTGGAGTTGGCTGACTGGATGTGTCTGTTAGCAATCTCTAGTCCGTTGAAAAGAAAGAAATACCCATTTTCTCACTTGTGAACACTGTTACCAGCTGTAGTTATATCAAAAGCAAGTGTTTCTCAACTGATCCCTATATCTACCAGAGGAGGACTGCTTAAGGATAATTAGATAGTTAAGGACTGTTAAGTCATGACCGTTTGAATCCTTTGAAGGGAAAGAGGGGTGAGAAAAGATATTGTGGATGCCTGCCTGCCCTGAATGCCGTGTCCCCAGACAGCCCCACAGGCTGCCTTGGGAACGTCTATTACAGGAGTTTGCACTGTACATGAGAAGATGAGATGTATCAGGAAGGCTGTAGCTGGAGGAAATAGTTATGATCTCCTAACTGGATATAAAATAGTAATCATATTTTTATCTGAAATTAAGAGCAGAACTGGGATAAAAAGCAGAAAAAAAACCATCAAGGGTGGCAAAATAGGATGAGATTGAAAGATATTAGGAGAGAGAATAGCTGTGAAATAGTTCTCTCATTTCTCATGGGAACTGAATTGTGATCACTGTTTTTCCTTCAGATGTGTTGCTTGTTTTCCTGATAGTATGGTTACCCTCAGAAAATCAAAATGCAAGGAAAGGGAAACATGGGAACCTTTAACCAGTTAAACGGCTTCAAATCTTTAGTTTGGTTTTCAGAATCAGGTGATTAAGGCTTCTGAGATTATACGTCTACATGGAAATACTGCAAGGAGATAAAGAGCATGGAATTAGCATGCTTTTACTCTGTTCAAATACGCTGTAATTTAGCAATCACATTTACTGTAGAGTTAATGTGCTTAGGGGAAATGGTTGCAATAACGTTCTTTCAATTCACAGCCTTCCTGTCTCCACTATAAATTTTTCATATAGCCATAAACCAATAGATTTTGGCATCCTTGCATTCTTTTTCCAGAAAATTGAGTATTTATGGAATTACCACAGTGCATCTCAGAAGTCCATATTTTTTTTCTTTGTGGACTTCATATAGAAGCAAAGAGAACAATGAAATTAAAAGCCCTTGAGAGAGAGATTTTATATTTGAGGTTCATAATGGGGATTAACGTCAAATACTACCCACTCAAAGAGTTGCTTGGAACTCAAATGTGTATCCACACAAAGAGATATTAGTTAATACCTAAAAATCCAGTTCATGTTTTGACTTCTGGTCAATATGTATACATTGATGATTTCACTTACTACAAAATAAAATAAATGTTTAATCATTACTAAGACAGTGATTCATGGAGTTTCTTGCAGTGATTGGCCCCAGATGCTTTGGGGAAGGCTGGAGGTGCTCTGCAGCAGGCAGTTTGGTTTTTAATGTGAAGTACAATGAAGAAGGGGGCTTGTATCACTCAGGATGGTACTGAGGTGTTCTAAACATGTTTAAAGAAATACTAATACAGTGTCATCTTTTCAGTTTCCAAAGGCCTCTGTTAGTGCTTGTTGACAGAAACATAGATTTAGCAACTCCTCTACATCATTCTTGGACATACCAAGCTTTAGTGCATGATGTTCTGGTAAGAATAAATCTGATTTTGTTACCAAAACTATTTTTTCACTCAGTTTGCTATTAAACTTAATGCCAGATTCTCTCTTAATCCAAAATCTGTTTTGTCTGTTTTATTTGGAAGTTGTTTTGTAAAAAGCAACTTCGAACATTTTCTGTAGACAGTTTATTTAGCAGTAACTTCTAAAATGGTTAAAAAGTTAAAATCTTGATATTAAAAGATGAGTAATTCAGCAATCCTAGCTTTTTCTTCAGTAGTTCATGATCTTCTATGTTATGTGAACTCCAAACTCCATTAAGTGCAGGTAAGTTTTGGAAAATAAATGCTTTTAATGAGTTTTTAAAGCGATTTTAGTATGTTTGAATTTCTAAAAATACATATTTCTGGTTTTCTCCACAGGGTGGTGTAGGTGTTCAATATAGAGATACCAAGTGGTATCTGACCCTACTGTGAGGAATCTAAATAGATCTTTTTAATAAGTTTTTCAAAATTCAGATAGCCTTAAACCACTTGTATTTCCTCAAGTTTCTTTTATAAAAGCAGTAGAAGAAATGTACTGGAATGAAAGTAAATACTATTTACCTAAGATTTATGCATTTCACATATAGTTACAGAGTAAATCATAGAAGATACTATGAGTAAGAATAATTACTATCTGGAGGCTTTTTAATACTGTGGAGCTAGCCAAGCAAATCATTTCAGTATCTAGCTTTGAGAAATATTTTGGGTTTATTATTGAGACTGTTGGAGGAATACAGAAAATATGCATATATGCGCATATGTGTTTGTATACAAAGTTGTTTGTGAACTGTAGAGTTGTACATATAGTGTTGTCCAGAAACTTGCATAGCTATGATGAAAATATTTTAGCACCAATGGGATGTTTTAGGACACTTCTAAATTCTGTTTTATGTAATTCATTCTTTATGAAAAGTCCCTTCCTCTTAAACTTAAGGGTTCTTTTCACAAATAAACAATTTTTGCCCTGGTTTCTTCAGGAAAGGCGTATATGAAAAAAATACAGCTTGCACTATGTTTTCTCTAATACCTGTTGAACTGGCTAGAGAGTTGCAAATAGAAGTACTGAATTTCTACAGGTTTAGTTTGAAAATCAGTGAAAGGGCAGGGTGTAGAAACTTGAATGCTCACAGGTGTAAATAATATTGCACAAGGTCTGCAGGCACTTGAGTTCGTTACCTGCCAACCATTTAATCAGCAAATGCTCGTTTACAAGGTCATAAACCCATGTGAAGCTCCAGGTGTTTGCCTCCTGCTCAGCTGTCAGGTAGGGAAGGCAGCGTCGGGTGGCCTCAGGCATGTGCTGGGATAGGACTTTGGTGAATCAGGGTTCAGAGGGATCAAAGATGTAGTGGAAGCTGAGGACAACTAGTGCTACAAATATAGAGGGGTATTGAAGTAACACTAGAAGAATGATTTGAGGATCCTTGGATATTTATCTGTAGTGCATCAGACTTCAGTAGTTTCTCTGGAACAACCTGTTAAATGTTGCATCTAATTCTTGACTGAGTTGATAGGATTATGAATTTGTCTAGTGAAATTGTAGCCAAGTGGCCTGTGATTCCATGTCAAAGGCAAAAGTTTAATTTCAAAACCAATCAAGTTACTCTCCTTAAAGGCAAGCATGCCGGGTTCTTCACATACTGAGCATCATATTTCATGAATTATCCACGGTAGCCATTTAAAAGGCCATAAATTGTAACCTTGAAAGTGCTACCAAGGTGATGATTATATAAACTGTACTTTTAAATAAATTGTTTTCTATTTAAGCTCTCAGTTACTGTAGTCCAGGAATTCTGTGTGGTGCTCAACCGAGCCACAAAGTTGTGTGCTATATCTGTTAAGATGATAATGGTGTGTTTCTACACATAAGCAGACTTGTATGAAGAGATTCCCATTTCAGGAGTGCATACAGAAAAATGGGAGGCATCCATAGAAAGCCTTATGAAGACAAAATGGGGAGGTAAAGAAGGACCACTGGTGAATAAGAATAATTTTGGTAAAACTCCTTGTAAATGCCAAAACTAACTTGGAAACTCAGGTCACTTGTGAGTTAAATTGAGCCAAAACATAGATCTGCATTAAAAATTACAGCTGATTTTGCAGTCAAATGATTTTTTTCCTATAAGTTTCTATTGAACATATGTATTTGAAAAAAACCCCTTTTTTTTTTTTGCTGAAACATTAAGCATGTCTTATAAGATAAGGTTTGTGCTCATTGACTGTGTGTGCTTCCTCCTTTGAGTAGCTGCTTGGTTTTGTTGCTGTTCTGGCATGGATCATTGATAGTATTTCATTAAGTGTTTCATTCAAGTGTGAGCTCTGCCAAGGGATAACTAGAAACATTTAAAAATTTTATTTGACAATTTCACTTAGAGTGATTTAGTTCTGTATACTGTAACGAACATAATGAAGTGGAGTTTTATTTCTGGAAAAAATATCTATTCTGAAAGATTCGTGACAGATCTGTATAATTGAAGATTTGACTCTCTCCATCATTATTTGCCAAGCAAAGAGCAGCTTTGAAATTTTAAATGTTCTTGAAAAGGGTTAGAATGACGTCAGCAAGTGGAGTACTTGTTAATCTTTGTTGAAAACCAAAGGGAATGTGTGTGCTGCAGAAAATACAGAGTTGTCTTTGGCAAAAGTAATGGGGAAAAGAAGCAGAAGATGTCCAGGGAGCAGTGTGTGAACATATTATGTGATGTAACTGCCTCATCCAGCAAAAAGATGTAGTTTCTAGGTTCATGCATCTGTGGGAGAAGAAAAGCTATATGGAGAAATAGCAGCTTTGTTGCAAACTGTGGCTTTATCGTGCACTCACTGTTTCATTAGTGTTTCAGAATAGAGGGAAAGAGCTGTGAAGGTTTAGCTCAATAGTCCTCACAGTGGATAGTCCCGTTGCTGGTGTCATGAGCTTCTTTGCAGCTTTGATACATTTGCTGTAGTTGTGTAAGTGAAATTCACCCTTAAAAATTTTTTTTTGTCTGCAACACAGAAATTTTTGTTACTGTAAAGTTGGGGTCAGGTGTTAGATCTCAGTTATTGCTAAATATTTTATTTTCCATACAGAAAGCAATTTTCAGAGGTCAGTGTCAGGAGATTGCTTGCATGTGAGGTAATCAGATGTCTTTGTTTACCATTTGTTGCTTTGTTTAGTGTTTTTTCAATAAGAGTGAGTTATGTTGGAGTTCTTACATTGCTGATGTTATTATCTAGTTAGTTAGTGAAGTGTTTCCTGCCCTCTTAGGAAATTCTAATAGCTGTGTTAGAATTGGTTGAGTATAAAAGACAAATTAAAGAATTAAAAACTGCCAAATATTTCCATAAGATTCCTTTTTTTTTTTTTTTTTTTAGGATTTCCATTTGAATAGAGTTAACTTGGAAGAATCAGCAGGAACGGAAAGTTCTCCAGCAGGTGCTAGACCTAAGAAAAAAAATAAGAAGTCCTATGATTTAACTGCATCGGATAAATTCTGGCAAAAGCATAAGGGCAGGTAAGTTGTATAGGTACAAAGTTTATATTAATTTAGTCCATGTAAATTCTAAGTATTGTTCACATTGTGGTAGTTCTATTTTTAAGCTTCTTTGAAAATATTTTTGAATTTTGGTGTTGGGTTTTTTAAAAGGAATGATCATTGTCAATATTAATTGTCGTAATTAATTGTATATTAGTTTTTTGTTACAGAGCACAAAATTTTTCTTATCAAAATTATATAAAAATTTCGAAAGCAGTGAATATATCTTAGAAAGCTTAAGTAAACCTCCAGTAAGATGTCGATTATTTTCCCTGAGTTGATACTGCTGCGTCATTTGTGTATTGACATTTTTGAAAACGTTTTCATGATCATCTTGATCACACAACCTGTCTGGTCCTAGCGTTTCGACTTGTTGATTTAACTGAGCCTAATGCAGAGTATTGCATCAGTCCTTTTCCAGAGGTAGCTGAGTCTGTTCAACAAGAGCTGGAATCCTACAGAGCCCAAGAAGATGAAGTCAAAAGACTTAAAGGTATCATGGTAAGTTTTATTACCTATATGTGCTTTATGTAAAACATAATAGGACTTGTAGAGGTGCTTATCTCACTCTGTCAACCCCCACATAAAAATTATCAGCATGTGCTGAATTTTAGGTATAATAAAATCTTAAAAGTAGGACTAGAAGTACTGTATTTCATGGAAAAGTTCCATTTCTTGTGTTTATTGGCGTAGCATTTATGTAACTTCCATAATAACTGTAAAACACAATCCAGATGTTAATACCATTATGAGAAAATAGGTTCTAAATTCACTGACTGTATTTGCATGTGCGAATTTTGTATTTATTGTGACTATTTTTATTCCTCTTTCCAAAACCTAGGGTATAGAAGGGGAGGATGAAGGAGCAATAAGTATGCTTTCTGATAATACAGCTAAGCTGACTTCAGCTGTCAGGTAAGTAGTCAATTATGCATTATTGTTAATTAATTTGGAACCATTTGTAATTCTTTCTGTCATTTCACTTTTAATATCCTTTGAAATAAGTAGCTTTAAAAGTAGGCTATTTAGATCAACAGTAGAGTTTAAATGCTTCATAATTCTGGTAAAGTTTAATGCAATGTCCTAGACAAGTATTTGCACATGTAACTTCCAGGGCATGTGTGTGTGAGCCCTTTACATGTGGCTTTGGAGTGTTTCCTCAGCAAGGCTGAGTAACCCAAGTTCTGCATCGGTTTGCTTACAGCCTTCCACCAGAAAAACCCAGCTACCTGCCTCTGCATTCCTTCCTTAAAAAAATTCAGCAAAATCCACTTCCTGAAGCATCTGCTTGCTTTGCACAGTGTGTAATTAGTTACATCTTGACTAATGTAGTTACTGTAACATCTGTTGGCAAGATCATAGTCATTAAGAACTCTGCATGGGAAATTTACTCTCCTGCTTTTGGAGACGAAGCCACCATGGATGACACTGAAAGTCTGAGATTTGAACTTGTTCCTCATTATAAATCTGTTTTTCATTCCCCTGATGCTTTGGAGAAGGGAGATGTTCAGTTTGATGCCTTTTGCTCAGACCCCAATCAGAAGGAGGAAGGAACGATAATTATTCTAGATGGGGTGATGTGCCCAGTCTCCTGTGAAATCCAGCATGTGTCTTCATTAGGTTGTTGTCTCTGTGAGTTTCCAAAGTTGTTTTGTATGCTGTGCCCTGGTTAAAATTTGATTGGAATTACAAAGGATGTGTCATGGATCAGACAGTTTCAGAAGAGTGAGCAGATGTTTCCAAGCTCCCCCTATAAAGTTTTAAAGTTTTGTGCTTCTTGAGATGCTGATTTTCAGATTAAGGCAACAGGGTTTGAAAGTGACAAGCATCAAAAGCTTTAAACTGATAGCAAAACAAATTAAAATCATACGACTAGAGCTCCATCAGGAAGTTTTTCTGTTCAGTTAGCCTCTATAGTACTGTTTTCTGTTATGTGGCATTATTAAGGAAAATCTTGTTTCTCTTCAGAAAAATGCATAACACAGCTATGTTTCAGCTTTAATCTTTAGGGTTATGCTGAGAAATCCAAATATCATTAAGATCTTCCATTTAGTCAGATTTCTGCTGGAAGAATTAAACTAGGCTTTGCTGGTTTGCTGTCCAACGTCTGCTAGCAGGAAGAACATACCCTTCAGAGTTGTCTTAGGCTTTACAATTTCTAGAAAACTTTGGAATATCTATTAGTAATTAAAAACTAGAGATTTTAACATAGAGGATCTCCTGTCTTTCTTTTTTTTTTTTTGTTCCTTTTTTTTTTTAAATGCAGTCTTTTCCAAAGACAGTACTAATCACCTTGGAGCTCTAAGGTCTTTAATGGCCAACTATCTTAGATAACATTGATTTTATAAGTGCTTAAAGGAAGAAAGTAAGTATGGTTGTTTAACCTCATGGTTCTTTGAGACACGCAGTCAGTTTCATTAAGTGCCTTCCCATCAACTCGTTATTCAATTGAGTAAGATGTTGACTGTTCAGACGTTGACTGATGTTTTTGGATGTGAAAGCGTATAGACCCTGAGCAGTCTTTTGTACAGGTGATGCCCAAGTGCCTGCAGTGAAAATCGTGTTGATCACAACACCTTAAATAACAAATTTTCTACAAAGTACATTTAACCGTTCGGTTTCCCATTTCATAAAAGATCAGATCTCAATTGTGAATCCTGCATAGAGAATTGTGCTCTATGCAGAAGCAACTCTGACAAATTCCAGGACGTCCAGAGGTTCTGTGTTTCTTTGACAGATATTATTATTACTTGATAATTATTTGACATTATTTGGTACTATTTGACAGATTATTATTAATTGGCAGATATTGATACTTTTATATGTATCAGGCATGAACTAAATGTTGCTTATGTAAGCCATAATTCTAGTAGATTATTTGTTTAGGTAAGCAGGACATATACCTGTTGTTGACCACAAGCTTTCAATAGGAATATTAAATTACCCACATGGTGTGTATACTTTGCTAGTCAAGGTAAAAACCTGTTTTACTACATTACGTGTGGATCACATCCTTCTTTTATGAGAATCATTACATCTATACTTTGTAATTTTTTAGTTTCAATCCTACAGTGGTCTATAATGTTAGATTTTAATAATTTTTACAAATTATTGTGAGATAATTTGTAAATCCAGCACAAACTGTTCTATGATTCTCTAAATTTTTTGTACCAGCTGTGTACAACACAATTCAACTAGTTGTGCAACTCAGCAGGTTAGTTTGTATTTAATCTCTTCAGCTCTCTTCCAGAACTTCTGGAAAAGAAGAGGCTCATTGATCTTCACACAAATGTTGCAACAGCCGTTTTGGAGCATATAAAGGTATGATTGCTCTCTAGCTTCAGTTTTCTCTCAGTGTGTTCCTTACCGCAAGAAATAAATTTGAGCAGGTGAAGTGAGGTCGGAAATGAGCCCTGTCAATGTGCTACCTTGTAGAGAAATCTCTGTGTAACGCTACCTAGTGTTGAAGGGTGAGAGGGAATGAAGATTGAATGCTTCTGCATGGAAACTGAAGTAAACATATTAAATTTTTCTTATCAGATTTACTAGTATACTCTGATTTATGTTTTTTTTTTTTATGATGGCCACAGCCTTATTGTGGGTTGAAGTCTTTCTAAAATAAGTTTATGATAGAAGTGTTTAATTTACTTTAGAGATGTGTCATGGCGAGTTACGACGCTGGTATAAGTATTTTTCTGTTCTGTATGTGTTTATCAGAAGGGTGCTGTTTACTGTTCACCAACGAAAATACCCAGAGGTGTGGCAACAAGGATGCAAGTTGCTAAACTGGTCTTTCCAGCAGGGTGTGTGTTATATGTCTTGTGCGTAATTGAAGCACTTGAGAAGGGCGCTTGTCTTCTTTTCTGTTTAAGTCTGCTGCTCTTGTCTCAGAACTTGCAGTTTCAGTATCAAGTATCTTCAGTATCAAGTGAAGACCATGGTTACTACTGGGATAACTTGGCAGATGGATCTGTTTTCACAGTATGAGAACAGAAATTATAGATGAGGCTTTCAGAGACAATGAAATTCTGGTTTTGGAAAGTGATTCAAGCACCAAGTCTCCCTGAACATCAATAGTTAAAAAATTGTACCCCATGCTACTTGTAACTCATGGAAGGCAATGTGTTTTGACACTAACTTTTACATTTGTAAGATCTGTCCTCAGTTATTACTGCTACTGATTTTTTTTTTTTAAACTAAGTACTATAAATGAACAAAGGATTCATTTTGAATTTTAATGAATAAATTAATTTTACATACTTATAAAGTTGGGGAGGAGATGCAAATATGTCTCTATGTTTGGCTCGTTACCGTAGGGGCTGGTTTATGTGCTTTTGCAGTATTAGGCATGTCAATTTTCATACCTGGCAATTTAAAAGCAGTTCATTAACACCACTGGAAAAAAATAGAAGTTGACGATGTCAATGTTTTATTTGATGCCTTGTCTATAAATTTACTTTTCTAAGAAAGATACTGAGATGGTAATGGCAGGCCTAGAATAGTAGTATTTTATATATTGTTTGCTGGATGGAAGCCAGGTTTCAGAGCAGGATGCGGAATGGCAATAACACCAGTTTTTGGTGATGGAATGGAGTTAGATGCGCTTGTTCATTGTCCCTTAGGTGATAGTGACACACTTTTCTGTTACCTGGAAGTGGCAGGAATTTTCTTAGGTGGCAGGAATTGCCTTAGGGTCCCTGTTTTACAGCACCTTGCCAGCCCTTCGGCTCCCTCCTCTGGCAAGGAGACTGCTCTTGGAGAGTTCCCAAGGAGCCGTGAGCCATTTCTCCATAAATGATTCTTAATTCTGGTATTGCAAAGGTCTCGGGCTCCTTATGTTCTTATTGTATAGCTGTCAAAGAAGATAGAGAGACAAATGGGCATGCAGTTTCTTCAATATATAGGTGATATGTGCATCACTATCATCTTTTCTTTTGATTTAGAAAGAATTGCCTCCTTCATCTCCAAATACTTAGGAAACTGTCCTAAGCTCAAACTAACACAGAAGCACATTTTTCTTCTGTTGTAATTTACGTACACTAAAGCCTTTTCCTGAATGAATGTAAAGTTTCTTCAAACTGCTTTGTCCTGTTCATTTTTCCCCCTCTTTTCACTCTCCAGTATTACAAAAAGTATCTTTCTGTCTCAAGCTGTGGGATTTTAACATGCAGGATGATATGTTACCTAATGGATTCTCAAAAATACTCTCAAAAAGGGCAATATCTCAGACAGTAGTTCTTAAAGAAACTCTGATAGCACCTTGAGGCTGTGGTGAATGCGGTTAAATAATTAAACCAGATTAGGATAAGAGATAATTATTTTGGCAAGTGCCCAGGTTGTGAGGAGCTAATGAGGCATCCTGTTTTTCTCCAGGTTACTCTATTTTCACTTCTGAAATACTCTGGAAGTACATTTATACTTCAAAATAGATTGTTTGCATTGTCCATTATGGGTTTTTTTACTGCATTAAGTATTTGAGCGTTTTTTCAGTGCAAAGAATGCTACAAGACCTGCTTTAGATATACTAAGTGGATTTGATTTTTCTTGTGGTCATAATTTAGGGGTCAGTTTACAGCTGCTTCCCACATTCTCTTGGATCATTTTCTAAGACACAGCAAGAGGAAACCAGAAATTAATCACATACTTAGGGGTCCTGACAGTTTTCTGGCATATCTAAGTGTTTAGTGAAATAATGGAAAGAATGCATCACTTTTTTTTTCGTGAACAATCAAGGATTTATTGTCAGTGCTTAGAACAAATACATCCTTGTTTTGCATTGATTGTTTTTCCTTGGAAGAAGCCAGTGGCTGAAGGACCCAACAGATAACAGCTCTAGGGCTAGAGTTGGGGATAGCTTTCCAGCCGCTTTAGAGCTGCAGGTAATGCTTATCTTGCCATGTCATTCTAATGGGAATGCTGGCATTACTGAAGTATGTCACATCGCATCATATAAATGGGTGTACACATACGCTTTTCTAAAACGATTAATTGGAGAGGGGATAAATTAGGTAACATCTTGCTGGAATTCTGTACATAGGAACTTAAGTGGCAGGTTTCTATGTGAATTATTATCTTGATTACTTATACTTGTTCAGTTTAGGGTGGTTTTTTTAATTCCTACATAATTTTCTTACCATGTATCTCTGATTTTGCTTGATCTTGAGGCCTGATACTTTGAGTAACTCCATTTTTGGCGATTGCAAATAGGTTTCGAGATTATAAAATTAATATTTTGTAAAGGAATTACACTATTTTAACTGCTGTGCTTGAAATGAGGTCACATTTTTGTCTGACCGTGTGAACAGAAACGGTATCTGTTTGTGAAGCATATATGTCACAGTGGTCCAGGCTCTTTTCCTGTAGTTCAGAACTGATAATTGGGTAACTTTCCAGTAAACAACAGCTTTTTCTGAGTTCAGTTACAGTGACCTTTCTGGCATCATTCTGTACAGTTCAGTTGAAGGGAACTGGCTGTAGCTGCCACTTTCAGCCCTCTCCCAGAGTTTCTCTTCCTCGTGATGGGAGCACGCTGTAATTCCCTGGCCAGCCTCCCTCATTCTGGGGGCTGTTATTTCTGGTTGTTTTCTGTCAGTCTCTTTGAGATATTCCTCCCACTAATTGCTTTAAAAATCTCATTTCTCTTCTACGTGTTCTCTCTCTCTCTGAAAGGAAGAACTTCTGTAAAGACAATAGGAGAGTCTCCAACAAGTCCTTACAAAAATGGCCCACTAAGAGATTTCAGTGGGTCCTGCTTCTACTTCTCTGCTTAAAAAAGGAGGAGTTTGGTGTTTGTTTTGGAGTGCAGTGCTCAGGTAGAGATTCCTGTGCACTTCACTAATTTTCCCTAAAATAAGTTTTGGGTTACAGCCAGCCTGTTTCTAAAAATGTGAAGTTGAAAGCTTTCACAAATACTTCTTAAAAATAGACAAATCAAGCTTGAAGTGTAGCGCTTTAACCGCAATACAGATCCTGTCCCTGAATTGGCAGCCAGAAAGGTCTCCTGAACAGTGTTGGTGTAGAGTAGGATGTCATATTAGGAAGTCAGGAGCAGGAGGCAGAAAGGGAATAACTGCAAATATAAATGCATCTTGATCTTACTATTGTTTTTTATTATTATTTTTCTTCAATTTGCTTGCCAGTTTGGCACCCGTAAGAACTTCGCTGTCTTTTTTTTGTTGACCCTACAGGATTGTTTAGCTCCCATTCCCCAGCTTTTCCTATTGGCATGTCTGTGAGTTTGCCATTGAGTGAACAAAATTGCACTTTCTTAAATTAAATGGGACATCTGCTTCTAATCGGCACTTCATAGACAAGTTGGCTCTTCGGGAATTACTGTCTCATTGATGTGGCATATCTGGGAAATCTGTCAAAAGGTAACTAGTAGTGTTTAAGGCTATTCAGTAATCCACGTGAAATTTGATTAGGTGTCTGTCTAATTCCTAGCAAACCAGTATAAGAAAAATACTGCCCTATTTGGCATCTTTGTCAGTAACCTGGGTAGTTGCCTAGTGAAGAAGCAGCTAAGTAGACTAACCACATTGATCCATTTCTTTATTTTGGGCTTATGTCACATCAAGAAGAGAGTATTGAAAATTTTATATTGCTGCTTTCCTCTGATGTCCCTGTTGTGGATAGAAATAAAGGATCTGAAGATTTACGATTTTCAGTTTGTTTGGTTGGTTTTTTTCCCAAAGAGCTCTAAGTTCACATTTAAAAAATAATCGTCCAAAATTTTTGAAGCAAATTAGTGTACGTGGACCATTAATATTTCAGTTTAGGCTCAAAGTAAAGCAAATATATACAACCAGTGAGTTTTCTTTACTGCAGATACTCTGTTTTGCTTGGTAGTCGTAGCCAAACAGTCATAAAATTCTTCTCAGCTTTCCTGCAACTTTATCTAGTTTGTGCTCCAAATAAGTTAACAACTGTAAATCTGTTCTTTCAGTTGAAAGTATCTCATGTTTGAATTATATACTTGTATTTAAAATTTGATCTGTAAACAAATATTTTGAATAAGTATTTTTTTTTATGTTGTACGTTTTTACATGCCTTCTGAGTAAATTTGTCTTAAACAGATCACCAGCTAAGATAATATGGGCATTGCCAAATTCAACAATAACATATTTACTTTCATAAGATGAATTTTCCAGATTTAAAGACAATCCTTGTTTGTTGGATGCCTTTTGTCTGGGAAGAATATTTTAAACTTAAAAACATTGAATTTAGCTCCATGTAAGGAGATAGAAAAGTAATTAAACCACAAAAAGCAAGTGAAAGCAAACTCCATCTGAAGCAAGGCCTTGGAAAAAGGCTGGTAGTTAGTTTTATTCAGACTTTAAACTAGTATAGCTTAAGCACTGATGATCACTTTTGACTAAATATGGGATTAATCCAAGATTTTACAGTAGCATCGCTACCAAATTTGGCTGTGGCTACTCTCCTGACATGAGCTCAGGATAAATAGAACTTGAAAGCTGGCTCTTTTTTTCTTTTTTTTTGTCACTTCACGCACCCAATGTGTAGCTGTAGTCATTGTGACAAACAACAGAAGACATCTTTCTGCCCCTAGAAGTACCGTCTGGTCGTTTTTTGAGCACACTTCATGGTAATTTACTTTATAAGCTGTAAGTATAAGCTTCCACAAAGGCTTTAAATTAAGTTGCTATGCTGTAAGTAACTGCTTTTCTTAATGAGTTCAGTAGTCAGTGAATGAAAAATAGAAGTGTTGTATAAATAATACGGGGAAGCAAGTGGCTACCTGCATAAGCTGATTGCCAAAGGCTTTCAATATTAAAATATTCTTCTGACTTACCTCTCCTTTTATTTTGTATTCTCATCTCCAACTCTTTTTTGATGAACTTGTAATACTCAGCAGGTAAAATATCCTAATATCCTTAGGATGGAGAAGTACTGAAGTACATTTTCTTTTTTTTTTTCTTTTTTTTTTTTCCTTTTTTCCCTTTCTTTGGGAGTGTGTGGAATTTTAAAAATTCCACTTCCTTATTTTTGATCTCGGGAATATTTTTAGTAGGATTCAAAACCATATGAAAACCCAACTTTCAAAGGTTTTGTGTTTCTGTTGTTAGAACCACCACTGCGCTGGGTTAGAAGGTGCCAGAGCAGCTTTGCACCCCTCAGCATTATCAGACAAAATTTCCTGACTCTTAACCCAATAAAAGTCCCAGTGACTCTTGCATCACTCTGGCAATATCATTTCAGTCTCCCAATGGGAGTGATGTGGAGCTGAAACACTTCCAAGGCGAGGAGATGGAGATCCACTGCGCCGGTCTCCTCTCTGAGCCCCTACGTAGCCGAATGTGTCCAAACACCAGCATTTAGTTACTGGATATAAAGGTTTTGTAAGCTGAGTAGTTTTAACATGTGTTGTGATGGTACATTTTAATGTTCAGATGCTTTTAGTGATCTGTGATGCAACAGAAGTTTTAAAAATAAGTTTTGGAATGCATTTTTCTGTCTTTAGATTGTAAGTTCATGACACGACGGTCGAGAAGCGCAAAGCTGGGCTGTTTGTGCGGCTGCCGTGCAGTGCTCTCATTGCATGCCCACGGGATGTCTCCCATAAAGCTTCTGCCTCATTAATTTTGTGCAGTTCCTGTGCCGTCCTCCCTAAAAAAAGATTTTCACAACTTAATCTACTCGTGTCATTGTATAATGAGACTTCTTTTCCAGTGTTAGCAAAATAACCTAATTAGGAAGTCCCCCATCTTTGGGGTGAGTGAGTTGTCGCAAGCCTTTGATTGGAGGCAGTTATTTCAGTACCAGCGCAAGATGAGAGTTTCCTGCTTTTCTCTGGGATGCTACCTTAATATATTTAGGGATTTCCCACATGTATCTGCGTTAAGTGATTGCCTTTTTGACTGAGAGACTTGAGGTTCGGCATAAATTTGACATAATATTCACTTGAATGTTAATTTTTCCTATTACAGTATAATACTGTGTCTGATGGCACGTAGTTGGCAGCTGTGGCAACACCAGTGGAAAACAAAGCTCCTCTTCCAGTTTAGTATTTGCATGTCAGACATCCCTTGCTAACTTGCACTTTCTCTTTTAGTATGAGAATTACAGAAGCATCAATTTTCTAAAAGTTAATAAAAGTGTATTATAATGCAAGCATTAGGTTTTTTTACTAATAATCTATTTCACTGAATTTCACTGAATTTTTTTTGGAGTTGGAAGGGACCATAGAGATCATCTAGTCCAACTCCCCTGCCAAGGCAGGACTACCCAGAGCATGTAAAAATGCTACCCAGAGCATTTGAAAATAATTTTTTAAAAACAGTCTTGATAACTAAAACTATGTGCCTTTTTAAAGAGGAAATAAATATTCTTTCATAGTGTTAAGATGTTAACCCTAACACTTACTTTTAAACAGAGTCGAAAGCTGGATGTGTACTTTGAATATGAGGAAAAAATAATGAGCAAATCCACTCTGGATAAATCTCTTCTGGACGTGATTTCTGACCCAGATGGTGAGTACTTTAAATCTGAACTTGGTATAAAATTTGTTAAGATATGCAATAAATCTGTACCTGCTGGGACTTCAGGGTTGGTAAAGAGCTTTTGTGCAAGCTGTGCAAGCCTTGTAAAGAAAACAGCTTTTTATTGACTTTCAGTAGCAGTCTAGAGAGTTTAGTATTTTGGTTGAGTAATATCCAAAATATTGGCAACTTTTGCAGCTCCGCTAAAATCCTTTCCTCATTCCTTGTTTCTGAAGGTCAAAATATTTTAACTTCTCCAGTATTTATTAGTATAGCATGGAACTGTGTGGTCTGAACAATACGGATTCTTTAAAATCCTACTGTGTGTTTAATAACACACACATCCCTCACAAACAGAACAAGAAAGGGCGTTTCATGGAATTTGATTAGATCAAGGGGTTGTGCAGGTAGCGCACAACCTCGTGTGAGGAAAAAGGTCTCGCAGCAGCACGTCAGCATTTCCTAGGCATTGCCTAGGTTTAAGGTAAGTGTGTATAACAAAAGGATTTAAGTTAAATCAGCGCAGTTATTTCCAGGCATGCTCTCTGGTGAAACTGGCCAGCTTCTTATTGTGGGATTCACTGAGAAATGCCAGCAGAAAACCTTCTGAAGCAATAATGCATCAAGTCTTCCAGTGCTTCCAGTGGTGAGCTTCTTGTTTGCATTAGCCTTGGGGTGACTTCTCTTGTGGACAGTGGTATCTGCAGGGATCTTTGCAAAAGCAGTTAGACCTGACCACAGCTTCAGGATTCAGCCTCCCATTTCTTACTATGTTGTGCCAATCTACCACTCAGGACTGTTAGTGCCTCCCAGTTCAGTGGATATGATTATATCCTGGAGCAGTGATAAACTGGGAGTTACTGGTTTTGCTTTGCTCTGGTGGGGAGGGACTCTTTATCAGGAAATGCAGTGACAGGACAAGGGATAATGGTTTTAAATTGAAAGAGGGGAGATTTAGTTTAGATACTAGGAAGGAATTCTTTCCTGTGAGGGTGGTGAGGCACTGGAACAGGTTGCCCAGGGAAGTCGTGGATGCCCTGTCCCTGGAAGGGGGCCAGGCTGGATGGGGCTTGGAGCATCCTGGTCTGGTGGGAGGTGTCCCTGCCCAGGGCAGGGGGGTTGAGACTTGATTGTCTTTAAGGTCCCTTCCAGCTCTAACCATTCTGTGATTCTGTGGTAGTTAATCAGTAGCACTGAAGGCTGCCTGCTGGTTTTTGAGTGGAAAATAAAATCATTCTGTTCCAGGTTTACCAAGTTAAGTTTTCAGAGCGTTTAGCATTCCGCCTCCCTGTGCTGTCACAGACCATGGCCTAGAAAAAAATAGGGGACATCTTACAGGCAACTGACCTGGGTCTTATAGCTGTTTATCATGGCTATGATTTGCATCAGTACTATGTCAAGAGTAAAATACTTCTGCCAAACAAAGTGGTTTTCCTAAGGTTTAATAAAGTGTACACAATACTATCACAGATATTTTTTAAAAAATTATTTTCTTTTACCAAGACAAAATACCACTTACACACATGTATAAGTGAGAGCACGAACACTCCTGTGAGCACAAACCTTATAGTTTTGCAGACGTGGTAAATAGGCCCAGCCTGGGAAACACTATTGAAACCGAAAGGTAGTGATCAGCGAAGTGCTGGAACAAGCTGTGAACTGGAAGCTGGAAACCAAGTTTCCACATCACTTACAGAAACCAGTCAGTTCCACTGTATGTTTAGAATTTTATTAGAATTTTAGAAATATGCTTTTTTTACCCAAGGGAACTCCAAGTGGATGTCTACCGTGAAAACTGGCTTTTGGTTCAGATCATACAAAGTTTCTTCGGTTCTTGATCTTTCGGCTTACTGGTATTTGGTAAAGGTTAATAAAACTTATTTCCTAGAAAAAATTGTACCGAGTCATAAATGTTCATTATGACAGCACTTACTCTTAACTTCTGCCAAACTAAATATATGCTCACATACAAACAAAAGTTGCAGATTAGATTAGATGATCCCCTGCTGCCATGATCCACATTCCATAGTGGCAGGAAAAAAACCCAAAACAAAAACCCAGAAAAAATTAACATTTTTCTTACTCAAAAGTACAAGAAAGTGCAGGTTTTTTTAAATATTGTACTATATCTAAAGATATCAAGCTTTTTTACTGAAGTGTTGGATTATGAATTTGAAATGTCCATTTTGAGAAGTTGTGCTTCTGAAATCTTCATTTGAAACGATGGTCTTTACTAACAGTGATTCTCTTCTAGAAAAATGTAGATGGCGTTCAAAATCTGCTGTAGGCTGTAGCCTGAGTAACAGGGATGGCCACATCATCGTTTTGATCTTGCAGGGATCAATTTCAGTTGGCGCTGATAGTGCTTCCCAAGAATTTGTAGTATTTTTTTCTCCAACAAATGGTGTGACAAAAGGTGATTCAGGAGGTGAAATCCTTCCTGAAGGAAAGTTGGAAGTTCAGGATTTTTTTCCTGACCAAAAGTTCCCATAAGTGCCTTTGCAGCCCTCAGGTGTTTCAGTTCAGTCAACCATAGAGCTAAAAAATAATGTGTTGTGCCTTTTATGATTTTTCTTCAGTCTCCTCTTTTATGGATCTACTCCCTGCTAATGCTTGCAACCCCCACATAAAATAAGACATAACGCCACTACGTAACTTTACTATCTTAGTTGAAGAATAACATTCTCTACAGGCAAAATGGGGAAGCGTAAGTAAACTTTCGGAAAGAGTGAGCCAGTTTAACCCAACTTTTAATAAAATTGCTAAATGTCTTTCTACCATTTTATACACTGAATAAGGCCACGGTTATCGATAACAATTACTGTCATAACTAAAGGTGTGAATATCTGTGTGTATTATTACTGAAGAGCAATTAACATAGCAGCACAGTTACAATTCTAGTTTTTAATATTTTTTTTCACTGCAGCGGGAACTCCAGAGGACAAAATGAGATTATTTCTTATCTATTACATAAGTTCAGCTCAGGCACCTTCAGAGGTATGTATGGTCTTTACAGCTTCCAACACCAAATTCTACCACACAGAACTTCTGTATCATTCCAGCACTAAATAGATATTTCTGCTTCTCCTTGAAGTGAAGTATGAAACGCCCAGGAAATATTAAAACTTTAAATAAATTTTGTAGCATTATCAGGGAATCTGCTCACAAAGCTTTAGCCACCGTTTTAAAGGATATGATGAATGACTAGTAAGAAGGAAGATTATCTTTTGAAATACTTAGTTTGGAGTTACTGTGAGAGACATCTTGGTGTGCTTTCTGTTATTCTGCCCCACTGCTCAACAGAAGGAGATAAAACAAAATGTTAATATGGCTCTTTTCACTCTGTCCTTGTACGTTCAGGAGTCATTGGGTCAGTTGACAAGGAGATGAATAAAGGAGAAATGCTTTTTGTGCCAGTATCTGAATTCAGGAAACAATTTTTTAATATTTCTTTTGAACTTATGATGATTAATTTCAAGGAAGATTTTTATTTTACTGTAGAAGTACTATGTGGTAGAAAAAATGTGTTGGATTAGGTAAAGAGAAAGTATTCTTATAAATGTCTGTTAACTCCTCTTCATTTTTGTTCTTTGCTGTTGTGGCATTTTACAGGAACCAGTATTCTGTCAGGTTTTTAAAGATAATATAAAAGAGTGTTCCCATATCTGAACGTGCACAGGATTTAATTCCACAAACACTGTTAAATTTAATGAGAGTTGCTTATAGTAAATTGCATTTTAAGTTATATTTTCATACTTAATAGGAGATGGGATTAAGACTCATAATTACTTTTTAACTTTGGTTAATGCTCTAACTTTACACTGCTTATTTAATATTTAGATAAGAATATCTTGTCTTTCCATGTAAAGAAAGTTAAGAGTAGTTTCAACCTTTTGCAATTCTCCATAATTTCAGATTGATTTGGAGCAGTATAAAAAAGCATTGACGGATGCAGGTTGTAATCTTGCTCCTTTGAACTACATAAAGCAATGGAAGTAAGTAATTTCTTTTTTCTCCTACCTGAGGTTATAACTGGGTAATTTTACAGAACTCAGCATTGTTATCAAAGAACTACATGTTGTCAATGATCCTTAAATATTCATTCTGGCCTAATTTTTTTGCTGTTGTTACTTGCTACAGTAATAAACACAACTCTTATTTTAAAACTGAACTCCAGTAATGCCAGAACAGTATTGAACAGGACAGGTAGTCGTGTACTTAATGATCCAAGACAGAAACAACTCACTGAATTAAATGAAAAGGGCCACGCTGCCTATCATGGTTTTACATGGTATCAAAGTAAAGTATTTGTCTTTAAGTATAGAATCTAATTATCTTTCAGTTCCTTACCTATGGTATTTCTAGACAAGAGGGATGCATGTAATAAATGGTTACTTCCTGAAAGAGTTTGAGAAGCAGAAGCTTTTTCACTTTCAGATGACCAGAGTGGAACATGCTGCAGCAGTGTGTGCCATGAGATAAGCATTTGATTTCTATCCCTGCTTTCACAGGGCTTTCACTAAGATGGCTTCAGCTCCAACCAGCTATGGAAACACTACGCCTAAACCTTTGGGGTACGCTTTTGATTAATTTTATGTAAGCCTTTGGGGTTTTTTAGCTTATTTTAGTAGCATTGAAAGTGTGAATAGCGCTATTCAAGGCCCAGAATAAAACATCTTCCCTGTTTGCTAAAAGTTTTAAGTTACAGACAATGACAAGCACTCATCTCCCCCTAACAGTGTATAGGACTTACACACAGGAAACTAAAAGGATGTGTGACTAAATCCACAAAGTAACTTCATACAGTGATATCTGCACCTGCACATTAAATGTACAGGCTCTCATAGGAAAATAATTCAGCCCCAGGAAGTGGATCTGTGACAGCCATCGTTTTGAGCCTTATTTAGTCAATGGCAGGAGGTAAGAACAGCCCTGTGTATTCAGAACTGGTTCTCTCCGGGGCTTGGAGGCTGTCAGGGGTGCAAGAACACGCTGCTTTTTTGTTAGGGTGTCCTGGGCTGGGTGTCTCTCCGCTTGTTGAAAAGCGTAGTTGTTTATTTCGAGATGTGAAAAGATAATGATTGCGTTAAGGGTATTTACATCCCATAAAAGGATATGGGACTTGGGTCTTTCCACACTTGAGAGGATTTGAACCCTCGTTACCAACTTCACTTTCGGGAATGATGTGACACTGTCACTGTCATAAGGAAGCTGTGGCGCAGTATGGTTAGAGAGGATTCTAAATTCTAGTGCTGTCTCACTTGCGAAAATTACTCCTTGGTTGCTTGGAGACACTGATCATCTCTGTTAACTCTGGTGACACACACTTAAAAGGAGCACTTAAATCCCTGCATCGCTGAAGTTGTAAAATAAACTGTCCAATGGATTAAAGAGTAGAGCTCAAGGGTCCTGTTGGTAGCTGAGGATCTAACTGCTAGATAATAGGTGTATTCCCATACACTTGGTTGCCCTGTGGTTGGAAAAATGTATTTCATGACAAATTGAATGACTTGGTAGTTAAGTCCCATCAACTTTAATGGGAACTGGGTGTCAGCATAAAGCTTACGAATGCAAATTAATAAAAGAATAACACATCAACTTTATTAATAAAAAATGCACATCAACATTATTGTTTTTCAGTCTGTTTTCACGTGTTATGAATACAGGATCACAGTTTGTAATGGAAGGAGTGAAGAACATGGTACTGAAGCAACAAGTAAGTTTAAAAAACAATGTAAAAAAGAAGCCTATCACGTGAGCATTGTGAACATCTAAAAAAGCAACTTGCAGTACCTCTGTCATATTAATAAAATTAGTGGTACAATAAAAAAACAAATATCAGCCTCTGCTGGTGGGTAGATCTATCACTTTGTAGCTTGCAGTTTTTAGACAAGTAAGGAATAATGTTCAAATCTTCTTTGAATACCTCCACTTATAAGGAATTAGATTCCAGTATGTGTGATTAAGACTCATTTCAGCATTACAAAAACAGCAACCGTGGAATAATCAAAATAGACTAGACCTTCATAAACAAAAAATACCCCTTCCCTATCCTTGCTTAGAACAGCATGTATTAAATGCATCTATTCCAGAGTGATTGAAAGGCTGAAAGTGTTCGTTCACGGTGCAGGCCTTTCTAGTTTTCCCACATAGGGATTGTACAGCCACCACAATCGTGAATTGTGCTTGAAAATCAGAGTGTGTTTGTAATGACATGGCCACCTTCAAATACTTGCTTAACTTTAGAAAACATTTCTAAGCATAACTTGCCTGCAAATTTCAATGTAACACCCCCAAAAGAAAATAAATGACAACAAAAAAGACGCTGGTCGTATAACTCGTTGTAGCTAAAATTTTGCATTGTGGTTCCCAGAAATCTGCTTCTCTGTAGAGGACACGTTGTATTCTCCAACATGCAGTTTTGTCAGATGACAATAAATAAATATTCACAGTTAAAAAATCTTAATTCTGTAATATTTTGACCTCAAGATTTCAAAGAAAAAGATCATTTGTCATATTACATTATATTCTTAGTGGAAGAACCAAAATTTAATTTAGAAATACAGCCTATCAGAACTAAAAAAAATGAAATCTCACTCAAATGTGCATCTTTTTGACATGGTTAATCTTATCATTGCTGTTGTTTGGTTAGTCATCTGTTATACACCTAATTTGTGCATGAAAAGTATCAACTATCACATAAAAGTTTAAAGAAGTTGTTTCTGTGGCTTTTGTAGGGTAGTCGATGAAATTAGTTCTGTGGGAATGTCACTGTGACTAGACACAATAAGTTCCATTGCACAGTTACAAATCGGTGGTCAATGTCATGAAATATAGTTGAGGAAACTGTTCTAAATACGCGGCTTGCCTGCGTGGTATATTTTATAGAGAGATCTTCAGATAAACTGCTACTTGTAACAACAGATAATAACTACATTCTAAATGAGGCTTCCTATTCTTCTCATATGAAACATTTTGTCATTTCTTGTTAACGTGTGTGGCTTTAAAAAGTTAGTGTTGTTCTTGACAAAACAGCTTGCTTTGTTTTGGGTTCCGAGTGAGTAAGAAGCCACAGCGCCAATGTTTTCAGGATATTTGTTTTCTGGCTTTTAACTCCTCCTTCAGGTGTTTTGGGGTAGCCAAATAAAATGCTGTTCTTCCTCATGTTTAAGCTTGATGTAGGTCTGTCGTATTTCTATTAAAGTTAGCTTTTTATTTGTCATTTGGGGATTTACATTGGTTTTTTACTAAGTGTTTTTCAGTGTTATTTGTAGATTGTCCTTTGGAATGTCCTTTTTTGATCTATTCTGTTAACAAGACACGTTTCCAATTCCATTGCTATGTAAATTCTCCCTCGCTTTATTATAACTAAAGTTGTTTGACTGTTTAACATTTAAGATGTTTTGTCCAAGCTAACATTTCCCATTGTAAATAAGGAAGAGTCATCGTGAATCTCACCTCAGTTTATTCCTTTCCAGTTCATCCAAACATTTGTTGCCAGGATTGCTTTATTTTACCCATTTCTTTGACGACATTAGTTCTTTTTTAGAATCACACCTTTAAGTCTCATCTTCAGCTTTAAAATTCTTTCCTTAATTTGCAAAGTATTTTTTGATAAGAATTCATACATCATCACGTCTGCATGTGTTGGTAATACCTAAATACAACTCTCTTCCCCTCTTCACACGTTTTTTGCACTTTCTGTTCATCCCCTAGTTAGATGCTCCTCAGATGTTTGTGTTTTCTGTACAGAAAGGTAATTTAGGTGATGACAAAAATGCTCAACCTTTACAAAATACAAGAGGAAAACTGTTTAAAGTAGTATTTCAAATGCTGTGTAAACTATTCCATAAATAATAGTATGCCTGTGAATAATTCTTAGTAAGCATTTCACCATTCCAATAATTTCCCATTACATCTTACAGAATCTACCAGTGACGCGTATATTGGACAACCTCATGGAGATGAAGTCAAACCCTGTGAGTATAACGGCCTTCACGTGGGAAGAGGTGGAACAAGTGAAATCTTGAGGCTGTGATATGTAATATGCCATGGCTATTTTTTTTCAAAATAGTGCAGTTAAAGCTAATCATGCAGTAGCTCAAGAATAGAACCGTTTTCATAACGATTTAATAAAATTTTTTAGTATAAAAATAGTTTCTAAACAATAACAATTTATTGCATCTGCTTGGAACTAGTGGTTCTGAGTT
The DNA here is from genome assembly GCA_013399435.1 of Arenaria interpres. NCBI lineage: Eukaryota > Metazoa > Chordata > Aves > Charadriiformes > Scolopacidae > Arenaria > Arenaria interpres. The sequence goes on along the minus strand of VXAK01011666.1, from coordinate 40,496 downwards.
CTTTTTCTGTTTTTGAGCTTCTGTTACTTTTGTGCTCTGCTGAGTTTCTGTTGCTCCTAGATTTCTGAAAGTTAAACTGTGGGCTGAAATTTTCATTGCGTCAGGGTGATTTTCTTTTAAGAGAGCCATTTCAGAGGTAAAATAGTTACAGAGAGGTATGCTAGTGAAAATTTTGTTTCCCACATCTTTAAAGCTTTGCTATTTAGAGGAAAATATTTTAGTACTCATGCAGTCTTTCGGTTTGCAAGCAGAGCTGGGTTAGTCCCAGAAAAGTCCTTTTTTCCCCTTGTTTCTTACTTACGTTACAAACTTTTGAAATCTTAGCTAGCGAAGACATTTGCTAGAATTTACAGCTAAAAGTAGCCCTAAGTCTTTTTACATGTAGCGTGTAGTCAAAGTAGTGGTTTTTTCTTACTATGTAGCTTGTTCCTTTAGAACTGTTACATACGACCCTCCTGTGCACAAACCTGCTCTGAAAAAAATCACCTGTTAAAGGTCCTTTAGAAAGCTTTATATGATTGTCACGTCTTGTCAGTTGTTTTAATGACATCAGTGTGAGACAGAGAGATGCAATTGTAATACCTCACACTGATTAGATTTACAACATTTTTCCTAGTCCACTTTCATCTTCAGGTATGAACTAGATGTAAAGGGAGGTAAGTAATGGTAAAATATAAATGATCGACATGCAAGTAATCCTGTCTTTTCTTAAACTGTACTCGTAGATAATATATGATGTCATCATTGTTAGCAGAAAAGTTGCTTTCTCTTAAGGAGCAAAGAAATTGACACTGGTTTTTGGTGGCAGTGGATTGTTGTCCCTGTTTGCAAGACTTGGAAAAGATGTCCAGGGCCAGTTGTAGCGAAGTCAACCAGTAGAGGTCGCTCACAACACTTAATACAGAAAGCTGTAATTAAAAACTACTACTACTTACTTATAAGTAGGTGAAAAATGAAATCATTTTTTTTAAAAGAAACGCTAGCTTCCTCAGCCTACAAGTTTAGGAATTGATTTGGAAAAGTTTACAAGTTATATGGGTGTTTTTTGCTGACTTGATATTGTCACGTATCACTTAGCAGAAAACAGCCGCGATCACTTGGATAATTTGGAGAAAATACTGATCTTCTCACATGAGAAAGCAGAGATTGAGCCGGTCTGTCAGACGGAGGCTTCATGTTCCCGTGCCATGTCAGAGACTGGCATTCGTGGCCCAAACCAGGGAGTGCTGCTGTTCGGTCACAGGAGAGCGGGCAGGCCCTAGAGCAAGGTTCTAACCTGTAGGAAAACTGACAGCAGCTTTTGGAGTCAGTTTCAGCTGGGAAAAGGGAGCCGGAGAGTCACCGGGGAGTATGTGTAGACTGTAGAAATACACCACCGTGACCTCTGTTCATCTTCTGATGTTTGAGGTACTTTTCTATTCACCTTAACAGAAAACCATTGCACTGCAGGCAAAATAAAAAGGGAGGGGGGAAAAAAGCTTAAGATTTTAATTTTTTTGCAACACGGTAAAAACACCTCCTTTACTGACGCTTACTAACCAGAGTGGTCAGTGAATGAAATATACAGATAAAAGCTGTAAAGCAAAATTAGAACAGATTATTGAGAAGTTGAACAATTATTACAATGCATGTAAATAATTATTTTCTAAATATAAAATGCAACAGTAAAGTAAATACACGAAACGTACAACTTGTGTCACCACCATTCAAAATATTATTGTCAGGTGAAGTTTTAAACCTCTTCAGAATGATGAGCTGTGCAAAACTCTGGAGGGTTGGCTGTCAATCATTTTGTGTGGTACTTGTCCCTGGGGCTTTTGTCTCATAGGAGCAGCTGCCAGGAAGGACGGATGAGTCTAGACTCATGCCTTCCAAATTTATCAGAAGCAGGAACAGATTCTTATAGGCAATAATACCATCCTGTAATTTTTTAAATTTGTGTAGAGTGTTCAACTGTAGTTAACTTCTTCTTGAAGTATTTATTCAGAAACATTCACTGATGACCTTAAAGTAATCCGTTACTTGGGTTTTTTTAATAGTACCAGGTCGTGGTCAAAGCAGGTTTTTAAGCAATTGCTTTTGGGATTCTGTTTTCATAAAGGAATGTTCTGTTCGTAAATCTAATAATGTAGCTGCTTTATTTTGGTATCACGACATAGAGATAAAACTTTTTTTAACTTTACATAGAGAATAAAACTTTAATCTTCCTAACACAAAAAAAAATCATGCTGTCAAGTATACACAAATTTTAACCCATAGATATCAAACTGACCAGCACATACTTTAGAATTATGGAGGTTCTTTTAAGTATCTTCCACAAAATTCTTGGGGAAGGACTATCTTTGATAAGTAAAGTTTTAATGTTTTTTATGAAGAAGTCCCAAAGTCTGTCAGTACAGTATATACATTTGTATTCACTTAAGAGGTAGATAAATCTTATTTGTGTTATATATGAATGGAACTGTATTTTGTTTAATTTCAAAAGCATAAATTTTATTCTTGAATTTTTTAGGGAAGTCACAAATTCAGTTCTGTGTAACGAAACCACTATACAGTTGTTTCTGTTGGCAGACTAGCTATTTTTTAGAGCAAATAAAATCTAGTGGGGTTACTTTCCCTGCATCCTCAGAACTGATTTCAGCAAGAACGGTGCATTTAAGCAACAAAAAAAAAAATATGCTAGCTTATCACATTTCTATTACTTTGCCACTTTTTGTATGTCTAATTGCACAAGCTCACAGCGAAAAAACACAGCAGTAATACGTTCAGGAGGAAATATTTGTAATATTGGTTTTTTAACTCTGATTTTAGTTCTGGCATTAATCTGTAATGCATTCTAACAAGCGAAGCTGCAGCTCTTTATCAGAGTTAACTATTTCTCAAATACCTCTTGGTTTTAGGTTAGCCATATCTGTCCGTTCCCAGCTCTCTCACGACTTCAAGGCTGCTATACCACCTTTAGATGCGAGGCTGCCAAAATCATCAACGCTGGCAGACTTTGCAAATTCAGTTGAAATTCCCACTGAAGCATATAAAAGCATTTTACAGAGGTTCAGTGTGAAATAAGATCTAAATTAAATTTTTTAAAAGGCAAACTTGAGGATAATAGACTTATTTTATGTAATTACATAAAAGTCCTTAATATCAAATAGATTTCTTTTCTGTGTGTGTAACCACCACATGTATACTAAATATTTCGTAGTATTAGAGATAGTTATGCTTTGTGAGCTCTAATAAATTCCCCAGATAATCTGTCTGCTACTCAAGAAGAATTATTTCTGCTCTACGGAGTCATCAGAACAGAGAGAATCTTGCATGTAAGCAGCCAGATGAAAGCAGCTGTAGCCCTGCGTGCAGTTTATACTCAAACTAAACTTCACGGTACCTGGGTGAAAAAGTAGTATAGAAACAGAAGAAAGCCAAGTAGTTGTCAGGAGGAGTTACTAAGAAGTTTTGTTTTTCATCCGTAATAATTGGCAAAAATCCTGCTTGTTGCCAATAAAAATATTGGAAATGCCTGAGTGTTTTTTGTTAAGAAAAAAATTTTTTGTATAGTTTAGACAGTCAGACTTTTCAAATTCTTGTGGAACTCATTTCTTCTTCAAGAGCTTAATTTTGGTTTAATAGTACTCATAAATCATGCAATGAAAAGGGTAAGTTATATAACAGTAGCAGATTTTGATCTCTTGTATTTAGCCTTCATTGCCATAGAAGTGTTTTGTTTTATAATATTAAATCAATAGCAGATCTCTGTAACCTGGAAAATTTTAGCATTTATAACTAACCACGTGATGTTCCTCTTAAGCTGGTAACACCTTAATTTTTCTTTCTGCATCTGCCATTCTGTTGGGATTTATTGTGCAACCAGTGTGTTTTTTGGAAAGTGTGTAGCAGTCCATTTTAGGTGACCCAGAAACAAAAAGCTCAATAGCACCCTTCATAGCTCTCTCACCCGCGTTTATTCTGTACCGGTTCAGTTACGTACAAATACTGTAAATATTAGTGGACACCACAATTAATTGTGAATTATGTGATTGCTAAATGGGAAACGACGTTGGTTTGAATGATGTTTAATGTAATAGATACAAGCAGAAGCTCCTAAGCCAAAATTCCAATCTTTTGAGATAAAAACATACTTTTTAATAGGAGACAGATGACTACCGGTATTTTGACCCCAAGATGCTACGAGGCAGTGACAGGTGAGTTCATTATGAGTTTTGCTTCTGTCCTTGTACCCCTCAAAAAGGCTAACTTAAGAAATCCGGTTTTATTTTACTTGCTGACTACAAGTAATTAATTTTAATCATTAGTTCTAAGAAGTCAAGACAGTTGGTGTTGAAGGAATTAACAACAGGAACTTGGATCAACCAAATAAACGTTTATAACACTGCAAAATATATCGCCATTCCAGTGAGGGAACAAGTCGCTAACGTACCTCCGTTCAGTCACAGCAATGTGTACGTTCGTGGGGTTTCACTCTTAAATTAAAAAGTCATCAGGTAGTGTACCAAAATTTACCACTTTTTAAAAAGTTAAAATTTAAATTTGAATACAACCCTTCTTCAGAAATTTGTTAATAACTTTGCAAAAAAAAATAATTGTTAAAACTTGACTGCATTTGCTTTTATATTGGCAGGTGCACATTTTATATTCATGAGCATCGGAAGGGACAGTTGGATATAGTTTATTTTGCGAATAAAAGAGGGGAAGAGGAATTACACTACAAGTTTATAATTTTATATCTTTGTCTTTATATCTTTGACCAATAACTGTGGCTGATAATCTCACCTTCAATATCCTAGAAGCAGCAAAGATACTTACTTTTAACACACCTGCTAAAAATAATTTTCTTCTGAGCTGTGGGAAAACCACCAGCTCATTTAATTGCAAGGGTTTGTTACAGGATGAATATGGATCAAGTAGGTCCCAACTTGGCTTCAGTTATTTATCCTAGAACCTGTCCCTACTGCCTCTGTTCTTCAATCATGGACAGTATATTTCTGACAGCATGAGTAGCAACAGGACTTATTGGAAAGTATTATTACAGACTACTTAATTTGAAAGATATGCAGATTTTTAAAACATGAAAGAAAAAAATTACCAGTATTTTATGTTGCGTTTTAATTGCAACTTTCATTGTTTTGTTATGCTTCTATAGCATTTTTGGAGGACTTTGTGCAAAAGTGCAAAGATTAGTTTTATTAATACCAAAGGATTTTTCCTCATGTAAATGTGCATTTTTACCCACTCCACGTATTTTTTATGTTGCTTTAAACAATGTAAAGATATGCACTTACCCCAGTTCATAAATGTGCCATTCTGTGTAGCTATAATAATCATCATAGGAAAAAACTTTTCATTTCTGGTTTGGGGTTTGTTTGTGGGGTTTTTTCCATAAACTCAAGTTACGTTTCTTAAATCTTATTTGAGCATGACAACAAAACTCTAGTATAGCCACACAGTGGCTTCTCTCATTCTTCCTTTAATATTTATGTAGATAGGTTAATAAAAAATAGGTTAGCTGGCTTGACAAAATATTATTAATTTAAAATAACAATATCAAATGATATAATTAATGGGATTATATTTAAAAGTGACTCATTTTTTTCCTAACCTATTCATGTTTTAAGAAATACTGGTGTTTTGACTTACTATTTTTTCAGTAGAGCAGGAACTGCATTACTGTAATTTAATCTTAGCAAAACAGTATCTCTATATCCCGTATAAAGCCTACATCAAGTATAAACAGGCCTTGCCCTCTGAAGGGATGACACAAAATGTATGTGTATTTGTCGTGTCATATTCAAATGACGAGAGAACTGGGCTAATCGTTCTGCTTTACAGGAGTCTGCGACTCACAGCAGATCAAACCAACATAATAGGCAGTGCCTTTCCCTCTTAAAACCTGGTTTTCTGATGTGCTGAAATCTGTGTTGAGTCAATTGTTGTCGGCCACTTGGAGAAAACTTCTTGAAAAAAGGGAGAAGTTGCAACGCCTCTCATCTGCCTTAGCACACAAGCTGTATTTGACTGCCCGGGGCTGCAGCCGGCGCAGGGCGGGAGAGCAGACTGACCCTGCACAGCTTTCTCTTCCCTTTTTCCCTTCCTCCTGAGGGCACATGGTGATACAGGAAAAGAGGTTTCTCCCCCTCTGCCAGCTCCCTCCCCGTGGCCAGGATTGCATATTGAAATGGAGAGGAAGAGTCTGTACCACCCAAACTCTAACTCACCTCTTCCTCGGTAAGGCATTTTAATCCTAACGTTGCAGTGACACCAGACAGCAGAACACACACCTGCTGCCTCTAGTAGTTTTCGAGATTCTGAGGCACCAGTAGGTGTGTACGCAGGCACTGCAAGGGGACGGATTCCAGTAAGCAGGATTTGTAAGTGTCACAAACTGGGCTGATGGTGATGACATGTTCTTCTCATTGTATTTGCTCCTGGCCAGTGCTGCTCCCGTTACAGCTTCAGGTAGAATGAATGCTTTGTCATAACAAATCCTTTAAAGAAAATACTTGGAGAATGAATGCAGAAAAGCAATTAATTTTCTATGTTATATATTTTTCTAATATTATATAGTATTCTATAAAGGTGTACATGATACTTATTTTGCATATTAACGCCTAATAAAATCTAAGTTGTAGTTTGTTTGTGTTTCTTTTTACAGTTCCATTCCAAGAAGTAAAAATCCATTCCAGGAGGTAAGTCAAGTAGAAATTATTTTTCAGTGTTCATGTGTTAAAAGTGAATAAATCCTGAAGTACCAGTCATTTTTGATGATCATGATTAAGAAAATGAGAGGTCTTGTTTGCAAAAACCACTTGAACTAATTATACGTAGTATTAATTATAATTAGCTGTGATTCTGAAGAAGTCTTTTCATCCTCAAAGGACTGTAAGCATTAACTAATACTGGAGAAGAGAAAAATCTAGAAAATTCTTCTGGAGGAAATTACAGGGATTTACTAATATTATAATTGGGTACTCAACAATTTAAACTCCTCATTTTCATACCAGATCACTAGAGCGCTCCCTAGATTTAATCCTCTGTCCGGCCTTAAACAGCGGCGCTGCCCACCGATTTAAGTGACAGTATTTTAAACAGTCTCTGCAATTAACGGCAAAAAGCGAAACAACAAATGTTGTCATTTTATACAAATGCCAGTAACTTTCAGTATTTTTCAACGTAAATCTTTGCAAATAGTAAGAGTCTTACCTGATCTTACTCCCAAGTTTCATAGGCAAAATCTTTGCCTTGGCAATGTACAAGCGTCTCGGTTTTCTACTGAAATGTCTTCGTTATCCTCCTGAACCAAAGAAATCCCATATGGTGTCCCATATATATGTATCTATGGCGAGCAGACAGTCATAGCAAAAATGTCCGTACTAACATACGGTCTGTATGAAACTTGTGTAGTGTAGTCAAACAGTTTTGGATAGTGAATGTTAACAAAAATGATGCAATTAACAACTCTCCTTTTTCTATTCATTATTTGTTCTCTTTTAAGCATAGCCCAGAAAATACTGATGGCCTTTACCTGAATATTAGAGATTATTAACAGATGATTTTTTGCCTTAGGCTTAATGATTTGGTGTATATTTTACTACTGAAACGTGAAGAATTTAAATGCATGCTCTGATTATGTGTGTGTTGCTTTTTAGGCAATAGTGTTTGTAGTTGGAGGAGGCAACTATATTGAATATCAAAATCTTATTGACTACATAAAGGTACGTGCATTCCTGTGGGTTGTAATCTATAATTTACTGATAGAAACCAGTTCTAGCCGGGTTTCTGTAACACTTAATATTTAGAAGGTTAAGGCTATGACATTAGCCTCAACATCCTTATTACATACAGACTCTGGGGAAAAGTATATAAGAAATCAGTAGAAAATGTGGATGATTAATTCAGGCCAACAAAGAGTTACTGTTTCTGGTATTTTTGCCCATGTTGCATTTTTGAATAGAGTAAATAAACTGCATTCTCCTTTATTTTGTCTTCGTGCACCCTGTCATGGTTGAAAACTGTCAGCAGCTGTAGCAAACTGAATTAACCTGAATTAACAGTCCTGTTCCCAGTGTTCATCTGCTGTCGTTAAATAAAGCAGCTGTAACATATCATAGCCTTGAAAGTAAGAAACTGCTCTGAATTCTCTAGTTTTTGTAAATTTGGCAAAAGATATCTAGCAAAACTCACTCCCAGGTGACTCTTACAGGCTTATCCAATAAAATTTGTTTTCCCTGTGGTACATTTCCATTATCTGTTGTTTCAACAGATGTAGCTCTTATTAATTATTCTAATATTCAATCAGTCTTCCTCCAGAATAAAAAACAGAGAAAAATCAACAGCTCTGTTCTTGCAAGCAGATACCACAAAGATTTTATTCACTGCTTTATTTTTCTAAGCACTATCTGTTTTGCCAGTTTGCCTCTGAAAGCACAGAGAAAGTATTTTAAAACTTTGTAAAACAGGAAGCAATGTTCATTCAGCTTTGACATTCGGGGTTTTCTTGTAGGAGACCTAAGAGAAGCCCTCAAATCCAATTATTTGCAGTTCTGGGCTAGAATGAACTCTCTCACATTTTCAAAAAGCCAATATTTATAATGTTAGTAAGGCAGATTATGCCTTAAAATAGATATACTGGCCAAGTTCGGTTCTACATGCTGAAAATGTGTCATCAAAACTGCATGCCAGAGGGAGCCTCTAAGGGGAGACGAGCATACTGTTTTGAAAGAATTTATAAAATAATTTAGCAGTCCCTTAATTTCTTTTTGCATATGGTTAGAAAGGTACTGCTTGATAATCTGTTCCAATCTACCTGGGACAGATGTTATCATTTATCACAACAAAATTAAATCTAGCATAATTTTTTAGATTTTGAAGAGTACTGAACAGTACTTGAAGAGTATTGAGTTTTATTTTTTTTTTTTATGTTAAGCAGTTTCTACTTGGCTCCATTAATTGGAGATAGATCTCTCTGTTTGATGGGCTAAATAATTAACTTGTAAAATGTGTATGCTTTTGTTTAAAATTGTACTTTTATAAGAATATCTATGAGATGCTGGAAGCATTACATGAAGGCATATTTAAGAGCTGCCTGAAAGAGAGCAGTCCCATTTCACAATTATTTGTATCACTTTAGATTTTCTGTTGGTACTAGACAGAACCACAGCTATTCAGCCATGCTACGGAGAGAAGCATCTGTTCAAGTTCAGATCAAAACCAGACCCCTTTGGGCATCCAGATTAAAAAAACTGTCCTGAAAGGTGGGAAGATGCAAGCTCAGGATTCTGCTCAGCAACAAGGACAGTTTATTACCACAAATCACTCAGAATTAATAGAGAGGAGAGCCTGAACCAGGATTACCATCTCCCCAATTAGTGTGCGACCACCAGCTAAGGACTGTTAGAATCTGCTTCTGTTACTTTCTGCTGCAATGGCACAATTCATAATATTGAAAGAAAATAATTTTTTCAAGGCTTATGTTCCTATTTTGCTCTGTCCTAAGTAATTTTTACCTAGCTAATATGGGAAAATGCAAAATAACAGTGAAACCAAAGTTCAAGCGTAGGCTTGAACTTTGAAGAACCATGGGATTATTAGCCCAACACTAGAAATAAACTAATTTTCACTTCCAGAATGCTAACACAGTACTTCAGCGGCCTTTTTACTATCAAGCTAGTACAATTAAACCATTCACTGCGAATTAGCTTTAGTATGCATCTGATTGAAATCAACATAATATTTTGTTTCAGAATCCCTTTACAAAAAGATGCTGATTTCATCATTGTTATATGGAAATCACAGAATCTTCATGGTTGGAAGGGACCTTTGAGATCATCGAGTCCAACCACACAGAAAAAAAAACCACCACACAAAAGTTTTCAGACTCTAACACAATAGAAAATACGTTGTTACTATTGTTAGAGCAGTGCCCAGTTATTTTAGGGGGTCGGGTTTGCTCAGGTAGGGTTGTTACCGTCCCCAAGCCCTTCTTAGATACAGCAAAGACCTGAGCATTCTTGTGAATTCAAATGCGTGAAACACCCCATGGTTTCCGCTTTCTTTCTGCCTCTGGTCTCTCACTTTCCACTTCAGTTTAATTACAGGTTGGTTTTTTTTTCTTTCTCTGATGGAACAACTATCCTTTTTTCCAGCCAAAAGTGTAGGACTTAAATTTCATCAAGATTCAGGTTTTTTTGCTGTACAATTCGTTTAATCCACTGCTGCTACTCTGTTAAACACTTGATTTCTTCCTGGCTTTTCTTTTTTTTTAGGGTAAACAAGGCAAACACCTCCTGTACGGCTGCAGTGAACTTTTTAATGCTACACAGTTTATAAAACAGGTAGGTGCCTTCGATAACCTCTGTAATGTTTATCACTTCTCTAATTGTGTTATGTCTTATTTACCTTTACATATCTCCGTGCACTTAAAAAAATATTGAAAGATTAATACAAGTTACTGTTACCTGTTTTCTCTTGATTGAAATGGCGGTTTGGAGTCAGTATTTTTAATTAACTTTTGAAGGCCTGTATTGTCAGTGTGAGTTCATGGGTAATGCAGGTGAACAAGTTATTAATAATTGCTTTAACATAAATCCTAGTGAAAGGAAAAATTACTCTGTTCTTGGTACTTTCCACAAATAGCCTGTCTTTCGAGGCTATTCTAGTGACTTATACAAGGTAAAAACTGCTATTCAACTGTGGTCTTGAAACCTTTGTCCTAAATTTTGCTATTTCTAAATACTGGCCTAGTGGGAGCTTGAGGTTGTCCGTACCTATATTAAAAACAATCTTTTAATGCTGTTAAAAACATTATCATGCCATTACTTCTCTATGCCTCGTTCCAATACAAATGCAAAATAAAAATTATTCCCAGCAGTCAGCAAATAATTGCCCTTCAGGAGCCGTCACCGCCTCTGGCTTCCTGCCAAGATGAGAATTATCGTGGAATTGTTCAACGTTACATGTTATATGTAGAGTTATGCAACACTACATTTTAAAGAACCAAATTTATTCTTGTTGCACTTGAAGGAGACAAATCATACTTAGCATCTTGTAACTATTCAGTGCACCTAATTACCTTTTTTGTTGACTTGACGGTGTACGCTGCACCTTTACCTCTGAAGTTTATTCAGATCTTTAAGATGCGAAGCTCAGCTCCTCTCCTGTGAGGGCATGCATTAAATGTTCTATTGCCAGCATAGTGTGGGTTGTAAGAAACAGCCAGAGTTCACAGGACAGCAACGCTTACTCTGTGAGCTGGGTATGAAAGAATGAGATCAGCAGCCTAATGGTTTTCTGTCTCTCCATTTTTAGCTGTCCCAACTCGGCCAGAAATAAGACTGAAACACCACTATCTGGATGGATGGCAACATGACAACAAAGAGTTGTTACAACGTTCAGATATCTCCATATCTATAATTTTGTCATTATATTAAAACTGAAACCCATTTCATTAATATAATAACTTTTTAAAAAAAAATCTGTAATTAATATGGTATATATCAACATTTCGGAAATAAACCTTAAAACCTGCTATATTTTTGGTGGGGGTCGGTTTCACATCATTATTACATTTTAAATGCAGTATTAGCCACAGTATATGGCAGAGCTGGATGGAAAGCATAGCATTTTCAAGTTCTTATCTATAGTTTCTGTTACACTAAACAAAGCAATAGCTTGAAGAAAAGGTCAAGTCTGTCTTAAGGACTATCTTTATTTAACAAAACTGAAAGGACAAAACTGCCTGTTAGGACCCCAGACAAACTGCCTTAGTGCAAGAGAACTACTGCTTCTAGTTCTTACCCTTTTATTTTACCAAAGTCATCATACTTACACTTGTGCACTCTTTGCCTGATGGTCCAAAGATGTACTTGGAGTTACCTTCAGTACAAGATTCTGATACAGTAATTTAACTTTTCTCTTAAGGTTAAGAGAAAATTACTTACCTGCACACAGTTTCAAACTGTAAGATGGCGAAATCCTTAATAATTTTATTCTGCACTTTTTATTGTAACTGCTTTGACTGTTACGTTTGGGAAGAAACCAAGTCATACTCACTTAACGGTTTATAAGCACATATTTAAAATACACTTTTAAACAATTGCATTAGGTGGGGGCGGTTTAGTAGTTCAAAGAACGTCATGATATAATTAATTTTTGCCAGTAACGGTGGCTCTGGAGAGTGTGTATGGGAATTGAGAGAAGGTAACAAAATTTCTTTATAAATGTGCATCTCTGCCTCTAGAAATAGTATTTCTAGACATTTCCCCTCTGGAAACAAGCGCTGCCACTGGTGCAGCAACGATATGTCTTCAATATGAGGCCTAACATACTCAAAGTGTGACAAGAACACACTTACTGTGGGTTTATTAACAAACCGAGATTGTAAGAATTGCTGATTACTGTAAATTTTTCAGCAGTGCTTTTTGCACCGTTCTTCAACATTGAATGTTAATTTTGCTCTAAAGGAAGCTTCTTCCCCAGCTAGATTTTTTTCAGACCATCTATACCAGAAAAGCATTTGAAATATTCCTTAGAACTATCACAATAAAAACATGCACAATCTAGACCATGTTATCAAAAAGTAATGATGATATTTCTCTCAGATGAGCGTTGTAAGCTACTCCATACTACTGCTATCAACTTTTAACTTTGCCAGGTCAATAAATGTATTTATGGTGGTGTTAATTAGAGTTGTTGTATGTGAGCACTCCCTCACAGTTGAATCAGCAAAGACTCACCGTATCAAATGCAGTTTGTTATGCCCTATGTATGTTATATTTGTTAGTAAAAACAAGGTCAAAGTGCATTTGGAAAAGAAAATTACATTTAAAGTGTTTATTGCTCCCTGTGGGAGTTTGTTCCAGGAGCTTGAAATAATTCATCCCCAAAGAAAACTGCGCTTCCTCTGCAAAGAGTTTTAACCTTGCGGCTGACACCCAACTTCTGAAAAATCTGCTGACTGCTTTTTGTCCAGATCTTGTGGCAGCCTGCGATACGATGGACCCTGCTGGTTTAAGCCAGGAGCACTCCTAAATCACAGCTTACAGAATTTGCTGTTTAGTAAACTATGTAAAGATATCAGAAATTACTGTGGTGGCCGTGTTCAAAAACTTAATTTGTGGTCTCCACGCTGCCTCTAGAGACAGGTTTCAATTGTGCCCAGCTTTATAGCTGGATCTTCAGGTCTGTTGTGTGAGCACGCACTGGTCAATTCAGGTTTTGGTTATTTTAAAAAAATGAATAAATACAATTTTAGTACTTCAGACATTCTTCTCTTTCCTCTCCAAACTAGGTTTCTGGTTTTGTTGTGTTACTAGTCCTACAGCTCTCTATTACCACTAAAAATCCCAGCCTTACCACGCTATCTTGTGCGCACTCATCGCACTTCGCTCTGACACAGCCCGAGGAGCGACGTCCTGGTTTTTGTTATGTGGCCCTTTTCCCTGAACACCTCTTGTGGGGTTAGGGACATAGGAGGTTGTACAGGAAGTCTCCATGGCTAACCTAGGGACAAACGCTGTTAAAATGAGCTGGCTCTTTGGCGAGCTTAGCCAGCTCGTAGCCAGTCACTGTGCCCTTCGCATCCTCAAAGGTCCCTCAACAGGCCTGGGCTTAAAGGAGAGGTAAAGGCTGGCTCTGCAAGCCTGATGTGAAATGGCGCCAGCGCCATTCGCGGTGCTAACAAGTATTTTCAGTGGCTGCGTTGAGGACTAGGGAGTTTCGGAACTTTTCTATAGCCTCTTTGCCAATAAAGCTGAGGCAGGGCTGGCTGGTGGGGCAGCGCCGGCCAAGGGCACAGCAGCTCCAGCTTTGGTGTCTTCATTGGGATCTCCCTTCCCATGGAGGTGAGTGACAGCAGAGCAAGGCTGAGTTTCAAGGGCCATGTTTGTTTTCAGGAAGAAAACAAACAGTCTGGTCTTCGGCTGGGGAAAATTGGCACATCGGTGTTTCAGGAAGTACAGACAAATCTTATGAACAGTTGCGTGTAATTGTCACTTAAGAATTAATTCAGTTTGAAATTATAACCCTTCTCTTGCTTTCTTGTTCTAATTTGAAGGTTTTAGACTAGTTAGATGGGTATTCTGTGAAGTAATGATGAATTTAGTGCCTTTGTTTTACAGACTTAAACACTTTTAAAAAGAAAAAGTAACAATTAAAAGGAAACAAGCAGAATGAAGAAATCTCTGCAGACCACCACTTGATTTAAATGCCCTTAGTCTGATACAAATCAATATTTCCTTCCTATGTGAGAAGAAAATCTTGCCAGAATTGATGGTGTTGACATCAATTTGAATGGAATGTGAAATAGCAGCTTTTTCGGATCACAGGAATGCTGCTGTCATTCCCAGTCACAGATCCAGCACCGCGTATGTCGCGGACGGAGTGATTAACTTCACTAGTTAGAGTGAAGCAGTGAAATATTTATTAAGGTGAAACAGTGATTTAGCAAAACCAGTAGTAAGTGCGATAAAACCAGTAGTAAATGCAATAGTGTTTTACAAGATTCGATGTCAAGGCACACCCTATTATTTACTGCATAGAGGACAGGGTCAGACAAGCTGTCAGGGAGACCCTCCCGTTGAGTCACGAGGTTCAGAAAGGACCCCCTTGCTTTCTAAACTCCTTCTCAGAGAGGAGTCTAGGTGCGGCTGGATCCAGTCCTAGTCCCAGACTTGGTCAACGGTTTATGTCTAAAGGATTATATACGC
>VXAK01011666.1:0-25740 GCA_013399435.1 Arenaria interpres | reverse complement strand
GTTGCCAGCCATCCCCCCAAGTCCAGGTGCAAGTTACCACAACTGCTGTTGTGATGGCCGTGGTGGCCAAGGCCTGAGCAGCAGCCAGGGCTGGTGGGGGGGGAAGCAAAACAGGGAGAGTACACCGCCACAGCATACGAAGCTCCATGACTGGAGTTGGCAAAAGTGCAGCACTTACCTTTTCACTTAAATGCTCAAGTCCAAAATGGAATTGCTTCATGCTCAGTCCAATGTATTGACCAAAGCAGCCCTAGGAAGAAAAAGTTCATTAGTAGGTACATAGGAACTAACTCCAAAGTTATCACAACTAAGTTCTTCAGATCTGAAATAAAAGGCGTTGGACCAAAGCTGCCCCTTGTTTACTGACCCTCAGTGGAGGGACCCACTCACTCTCCTGGGTTGGGTGGTTCCTTGGTGGTTACTCATTGCTGACAGACGGCTCTGGCTCATAGGAAGCCAAGTTTCAGCCTTACGGAAAAAGTAGCCACAGTGGCAACAATTTCTCTATAGCTTCAGAGATCAGAGAGAATGTTAGTCATTTTCTCGCAGTGAATAAGTAGATTTGACTGACTGCTGTTTTGTTTGGGAATGGTTTAGTGACCCTGCTCCCTGTGGAAATTTCGGTCTTTTCCAGCAACATTGAAATGCACTCTGCTCCTTAATGCGGTCACGTGTCACGCAGACATGCATGTCCTCCTTCAAAGGCATCCAAAATCCCCATGTTCAATCTACCAATGCATCATAAATTTTTATCTAGAATTATAAACCATTAGGGTCAATTGCCATAAGAACTTGAAATTCTAATAATAAACTTTGTAGCTTCCCTTTGTCTGCCAGAGCCTTCCCCCTTCTGAAAACCAAGCAGGACCAAATTTTACATTTTTAAAATGTTGCGTTGAACTTATCCCAACTCCTTCTCTTAATTGCATAGGTTGGCTTTCTTGATGATGGAGGAGTGATCTTTATCCTGTGAAACCAGACATATGCCCAAATGCCTCAGGACTATCAGTCCCAACTCCTACTTCAGTCTTCCCATCTCATGCACGTGTGTTTCTATTTTTGGCAATCCAAGGGGTACAAGATATACATACTGCTTTGAAAGACAATTACTTTTTAGCACCTCAGCATGGACATGCAATGTAACTGTAATTTACTGCAGCAGATTTTTACTTGTGTACGTCTCATGAAAGTAAGTGGATGAAAATTACCCTGGATGAAGAAGTGCCAGAGAGGTGTGTAGCTTCTGTTAACAAGAATTGGTGTGGAATCTTTCCATATTTGCTGGAGGTTTTGTTTTGGATTTAGTAGTAATGACCTGATATGAATGCAATTCTCCATAGCATTTCCTATAGCTAAACCATCCCCCCCCCAGCTTTTTGTCCCTTCCCCAAATAAATTTGTAATATCTTCACTCTATGTAGAGACCTTAAAAAGTTTTGAAAGTATACTGAAGATTTAGTTTTAAAAAATAATGGGATTACTCCTACTTCATTTTGGGGAGTAAAATTACACAGGTCAGCTCAAGTAAGCTCACCACAAAAAAAAAATAAAATAATTAACTGAGCTGTTTAAATTACTCCCTGAAATGAACCAGGACCAACTGGACAGTCAGCTACAATGGAAAACCTTCCTTGGTTCTTACTGCGCCTCTAACAAGGAGGGTAATGGCAACACCTTGTATAAGGTGCCAAATTTGGCACCTTATACGTGACTGACATCAGGAGCTCTGCTCTGAAATGTTTACCGCAATGCAAGCATAGCATTAAACTGCTTTAAAAATAGAATCCAAGCATTCATTCTGTTACATGCCTCTCAAAAGACTTTTTAAACCATAAATCAACACATACAGTTTTTATCTGTTTCAAATGCAAAAAATTATGTTTCTACACTTTTTCTAGACCACAAATATGCACCATGTGAAATAGCTTGAATAAGGGCAACATTTTCTGTCATTTATAAATTCCATACCACTGGGGTATTCCTACTTGGTTTGCTCATTCTTTTATGCATCGGTGCTTTCTGTTACGTGTCTGTAACAAAGACTATCAGATGAGGTCACAAAACCATCCAAGGGAGAGACATCAGCCAAAGACAATGGATTATGACACAAAAAGTTTTCCTGGCAAGTACATGTTTTTTTGAGCGGAGTTTGTATAGTAGCAACGCTCATTGTTGTATTGCCAGTTTTGCTGGCACTGAAATAAACCCTCTCTTTCCATACACGAACGAAGTGACACGCTGCTAGGGCGGTATTTTCTTCAGATTCCCTTGCCAGTATGTTCCAGTCCTCTCCAAGGATCTCTTTAACTTCGTTTTCCTGGGACTGCTGACAGCTAAACTACCAACCTCCAGCTGGGACGTGAATTCACCCTTGAACTAGAACATCAATCCGTTTCCCATAGATCGTTAACCAGCCACGGGCCCACGTCATTCAGACACGTTTTGAATTGGTAACTCATAGGGACAGGTACCTTCTCCTGCGTGGAGCAGTCTCTCCAGCTGCACTACTCAGGATATTTTCTTTCCTCCCAGTGAAAAAGCCTTGGCTGGCCAGCCTTCCCTCTCTCCAACCGTGCTCTGGTGAGTTCTTTGAAAGCCAACAACACGAACATAGGCACGACTACACAGGGAAAGTAACCTTTTGCAGTTTTTCTATCTCCATCAGTCTGGAAGTCACCTTTACCATATGAGGGTTATGTAGTAGTTTGAAGGAGAAGAGGGAGGAAAACCAAACTAGAAATCCTCCAGGAGTAGGTCTCAAAGGAGATAAGGACATTAGTTTTGTAGACCCTCGCTGTGTGCTACGAGATTGCTCTGCAGCTCTTACTGGGAAATCGTACAAGTCTTCTACTAGCCACATCACCAGCTTTCTGATGCTTCTGCAAACCACGTTTCTCCCTAAGGTAGGAATCTGGTGCGTTAACCTTGCCTTGCACAAGGCAAGAAAAAGCAGTTATTATCAGCCCAGAGCTCTTAGGGAAAAGAGTATGTGCTTGCATCTTTAGCCACACTCACTCCCCTCTGGAAAAGCTGAATTTCTGCAGGCTCAGAGCCAGATATGAAAACAGGTGAACCAAAAAGAGGTCAGTCTTGTGCAGAGCAAGTTCATTATTTTTTTTAATGATAAAATCTCTCTCTTATTAGTTAGAATTAAGTTCCTGTCTTTTTTTTTCTTACCTCTCCCCTTCAATTCACTGGAATACCAATGATCAAAAGCACAGCCCCTACGCTTTAGGATAAGATCCAGTTTAGTCAGTCAGTCAGTCATTGAAAACCTGACGAAAACTGTTGCAGTTTGGTAATTGTGGCAGTTGAACCACAAACACCAAATCCATGTGTTTTCCAAATTCTTTTTCCTCCTTTAGGTGTCATTTGTAATTTGTTCTGCTGTTCTCCTGGCCTGGCATCCCTGTGTGCAGTCTCTATCTGGTCAGGATCTGGGCTTCAGGAGCCAAGCTCACCAGTACCCAGCCAGGCTTTCTACAAAGCCTGACAGTTTTTAAAGTCCATTCATCAACACTGACGTGAGCCCTAAATTACATAAGGGCCTTAGAAACCTGTCCCAGTGTCCCAGCAGAGAAAAGGATTCAGCCCCAAAATGCTCGTATTGATATCTCAAAGGAAACAGCTAGTTCCCTTCCCAAACCCACAGAAACATTTGTACATCTAAAGTTTCTAGAGCAAAACCACATTCAGATTTAGAAGAATCTTTTGGCACAGGATGACCTTGCTTTCTGTTACCTATTTCTAATAAACATCATTTCGGGAATGAAAACAGTGCTAAGAAAATAAATGCAACTCTGGCTGCCTTACACCCAGAAAGGACGAAACCTGGACTGCACTCTTTGGAAATTTTCACAGTAAGAAATCAAGGACAAATACATCTATCATTTAGTTAGTATTTTATATTTTGGTGCTGTTCAGATATATGTAATTTGGTTTTTTTCACAATGACAATAGAAAAGCTAAATGATAGCTTTCCTCAAAGGGTATTTGCTGAAAGGCAATCTTACTCTAGTTTCCTCCCTCCTTTTACTTCAAATTATTACACTAAAAGGATTTCATTTTCTTCAAGTGTTTTTACCGATTCCCCAAAATCTACCCCTTCTATACACGGTATTCCAATTTTTCTGATCATACCTAGTGCTCCTAAAGATGCTTCTACAACAGACATCTTTAGGATGCAGCGAGTGAGCAGCCACTGTCTCCAAGTCCAACTTCTCAAACAGATTTGTTGCTTTGGGTTTTTTTTTTTCCCCTACTCACAAAGGAAGTAAAACTGAAGAGGGGTGGCAGGACTGAAGCTGACTATCTCAGCTTCCCCGGCTCGCTGGAAGCCAGTTTGTGGCTGTGACCTTGCAACTGCCAGAGCCGCAGGCCTCGGCACAGCCTGGCTCTCAGCTCCACAGCACACAGATTGCCGGTGGTAAGGAACCCACAGCTGCTCGAACTCCAGCACATCCAAAGCTTGAGGAGCAGCATTCAGCAAGGCCCAGTGCCGTGGCCTAAGCCAGACAGCACAGAAAGCGTTGCTGCCCGGGTAGGGAACTTGGCTGGCATCTGTAAGGGCCAGGAGGAACTATGAAAGAGGCAGGTCCAGATAAGGAACCCTCCTTCTCCCAACTGAAGGTCCAGATCAGAAGGTGTTGAAATGACACAAGCAGAAGGAAGGGTTCATGGGACTGGCAGGGCTTGGGGCTAAGTTATTTGGTTTATGGAAAGCTCTGGAGCAGTCAAAGATTAAATGGCTCATTGTTCAGCATGACCACAGGCAAGGACTGGTAACCAAAGGGGTTTCAGCCTGTCTTACAGAGGGAAAAGGGAGAATCAGACCTCTCCCAAGGCATCAAGGTGTAGAGATTGCTCAGGCAGTGGTGTGGGAAGGGGGGAGGATGCACAAGTCCAAGAGGAAGATTCTCCCCTAAAACGAAAGGCAAGGATAGAAAGTAATGCTAATGGTCAGCAAGCCTATAAAGACATTGGGTTCAAGTTCCCACACTCTTTCCACAGTAGCCATGAGTAGGGGACCTGGCAATAACCCAGACCTTGTATAAGGGAGATGGTCCCAGGAGATGGTCCAAGGATAGGGGTCATCTCTCCATCCTCTCTCTTCCACAGGAGGATGGCTGGGACACGAGCAGGGCACCAAGCCACGAACCTCTAGTGACCACATATGGTTGGCAGCATCCCTCACCAAACAGAACCGGGAGGCAGACTCCAGCTTTAAAAAAAAATCACATCCATCTGAGCCAGGGATGAGACCAGGGACACACTGGCATCCTTCACTAGAAAAATTAGGTGCCAAGGAACTAGTGAATAAATGCACATATTTAGGCACAGTACTGAAAACCAGGAAAAATGAATGCTGCCTACTCAAAGAGTATTTGCAGATCTGTTGTCAACAGAAGCTGTAAGCACAAAGAAAACAAAGTTCAATTGACTACAGGTGGCTCTGAGATCTTGCACACTGTTTGGTGCCACAGCTACAGTTCCACTATATAAAACTTTGATGGTATACAAAAATTTCGTGGTTTGGCAATAAATCAATGAAAAAAAGGTAGAGATTAAAAACATTAGGTTGATCCTGCTGTTCTTTTACTCAAAAGCCTGGATTGGAAAGGAAACAAAATCTTAACCAGGTCCACGTATCAGACAGAAGTTGGCTATAAATGAAAATAATCTTTTGCTACAAATACCACTACAGCTACTGTGCATCCCTGTGTACAGGAAGCACAAGGAAACATCACTTTATGCCTTGTGATGCACACGATCCGGTTCCCAAGTCTTCTGGATAGACCAGTACTTCTGCAAGGATATGCAATTCTATGCGGATTGAATTCTTGAAAAGTAATGAAAGACCAATAGTCGAGGAATATCTACCTGCAGTATCTTACTGCTGTTTTATGTGTTCTTTTGTTCATCCCCAAATTCATCAAAACTCATCAGAAACACCAGTGTTTTCATGACTACATACAACACGTGGTTTTAGGAATCTTAACATTTTCCATTACAATTAGATGGATGTGTTGCCTTCCTTATGCAAGTACTTTTATTGTGTTTGATACCTGAAAGGTCTGAAAGTGTCTAAATTTAAGTCAGTAGGTGAGTTCCTTTTAAATGGGAAAAAGTGTTGACACGATGATGTGAATTAAAATTATTACTAATCAAATGATACCAAGTTATTTTAGTTGCTATTTACATTAAACCTGACTAGTAGAGGGGTATTATGAGCCATACTTAAAATGGAATGCAATTAACTTGAAATAGATTTTTTTTATTTTAATAAAAGTGTTTTTCATAACTTGGTGTCCTTTTTCCGTTCCCTACTGTGATCAGAATTTAACTGTCTGAAAGTTCATCTGGCAGCGGAAATGTTATTTCCAATTTGCCTACAGATACAGTCGTTTCTCAGGGGCTGGTTCATAGCAGGCACTTTTGTAGATAGTCTTTAAACTTTGCCATTTCAGAGGCAAACGCTCGTGATCAAAGGATGAATAAAAAAGAAAGGCCACAGGAGATTCCTTCCAAAAGGTCCTCTCAGGTTATGAGCTCTCTGAATCTCAAAGCTATGTTGAGTTCCTATTTTTACCTTCTACATTTCCAGACCTGCAGCCCTAAAAGCAACTACAAAGCTCCCTTGTGGAACAGGCATACTTCATCTTATTTCACACACTGCTTTTAAGGAGAGGAGGCAGGGGAGCTGTGGATGGAAGCTAATGCCACAGCGTTAAGCACCCAATTGGTCTGGATCGTGTTGTTGCTCCACGGGCCACAGGAGAAGGTATGTTTGTAGGAGAAATCCATGGTACTTGCTTTGAGGACTGTGGGTGAAGAACAGGACCTAGAGAGCCGTGCATTTTTAATGTGATGGCACAAAGATCAAAGGGAAAACGCGCCATAGCCCTGCATGTGAACACCATCCTTTTTCAGAGTGATGCGAGAGCATCGGTGGAACTGAAGGAATGGGAAGGACGTCGGGAGTCATATGCACGGTAGGAAAGAAATGGCTAAGAGGGGTAAACAGCACCATTTGAGTTAGATTAGCTCTTAATTGGAGTCTCTTAAAAGAAAAGAAGTAAAAGAAAGTACAGGCACGCACACATACAGAAATATCCTTGTTGGAGCAAAGTTTTTCCTACTGCAAGAGAAAAGGCCCCTATTCTACTGAAATGAAATACAGGCTATTTAACAAGACTTAACAAAAAAGAAAAAAGGGCATCTGAGAACAATGTATCTATTATAGCCTTGTTTTCCAGCAGATGTTTTGAGGTGACACAGAACAGCTTAGTAGCTGGGTGTTCTGTTTTAAAGACCATGCTGTGAGTCGTTCCGGAACAGAGCTATTTTGGCTATACAGGGCTTTTAAATTACCATTTTTAAAGTGTACTTAAGCTGGTAAGCTATGTGTAGCAGCTAAGGACTTTTGTTTGAGGAAGAAGGGCAGGAGGCCAAGAAAGGTATCTCCAAAAGGAAAATGGGCTTTATTAAATCAAAGTGCACAAACAGTACTAATCTTGTCTGTTTTTCATACGTCGCTCTGCAGCCTTAGTAAAATAATGTATTTCACTTGAATTCAAAACTAACATTTCCAGCACATAGAAAAAGAGCTTTTGCTTTGCAAAAATATTTTTGCAACAATCAGGTGTCTGAATGCACTTCCCAAAGAACCAGCACATGAAGTGAATAATGATGCTATAAACTATGTTTGACCTCTTAACAGCTTTCATTTTGAAACAGGCCTTCGCTGAACCAATGGAACTATTCATCACGAAAAATTAAACAAAGTTGTTCAGCGTGAACTTAGTTTCCAGAAGTCTGTATAAGTTAACCACTATTTAAATAGCAAGAAACTCAAGAATTTCTCCAATCTCATTAATACCTCCTATCTGACAAAAGGCCTGGGAGAGGCTGCATGGCCAGTCTGCAGGTACCTCCACAGTGCCCAGACTGTAGATGGTCAGTGTCCTCCTCGTACCCACGGCTTACACAGGTTTGTAGGCCGCAAAACACATTATTTTACTCATAACCCACTGTAAACATACAGCTGCCAAGCCTCTATTCATGACCAGCACCTTTCATATAAATACAACCAAACTATTTCTTGTGCTTGTCTTGCCCATCACTGCGTGAATATCCCTTGTCCAAAAAGCCTTGTCCTAATGCTACTCCATCATCAGTGGTTTTACAGGATGAAATTAAAATATATCTCTTCAGCAGCAGCAAAATATTCAAGTATATACCCTATAATTTAAAATGCACGTGTGTGTTTATGAAGAAAATTGCTTGTAGCCAGCAATATTTGCTGTTGTACTGTTATCTCTGCCCACAATAAATACTTGGAAAAGAGCACTTGCATTTTGAGGTTGGACACATGAAACTGTCATGTTCAAGCAGTGCCCTTACCAAAAGACACCCATCCAGAAGCTGTAGCGCTGCCTCTGAAGATGCTTAATTTATCTTAAGTCCTGAATTAATACCAGGAGTTCGTAGAATGCATTTTGCTTCTAGTAAAAAGTCCAAATATTTGAGAATAATCAACTGAGCTAAATTTATTTAAAAACCCCACAAACTACAACCACGATGGAAGTCACAAGAGAAACATAGTTTTCTACAGCTTTGATCTGAAGAGGGGAGCAGCGCTGACACCAGTGGGATATTGCCCTGCTCATGCTCCCAAAAAGACTCCATGTCCATCAGCCTCTCTGGTAAGCACCCACGCATGCCCTGCAACAAGCTGACACGCAGGGGGACACCCTGTTCTACTGTTCAGCTGGCCAGAAACTACATCAGTACATAAATCGATACAACTTAAACCCTTTGATAGTCAGTTTAGTTATTGCCATCAATAATGAAAAAAATCAGGTACCACCATTGCCCAAAAAACCACCAAGCTATTGGTATCTTTATAAATAGTTCACTAAGAAAATTTTAATAATCTTAATAACATAGGGCATTTAAAATTGTTTTTTTCAACTAGATTTGTTGCATGTTTGTATTCATTGTTATCAGGTATCCTGTGCTCTAAAGGTTTGTAAGTTAAGGTCAAAGAGAAGACATTTGCAAATTACTTTGATTTTACTAAAACATGCACATGCTTTATATATAAAAAAGACATACTTTTGAAAAGTGTTCATTATTATCTTTATCCTGCAGCAACTGAAGTCAGCGAAACACAGGAAATGGCAACAGTCACATTAGCAAGACCAGACAATCCAGCCGAGCCAGCACTTCCAGCAGGGTCAGTACCAGCAGCTTCAGAGGCAAAACGTTCCTGTAGCCCAGCACGTGGTTCTAATGCAGATTTCCATCGCACTATTGACCGATAGCAACAGGTTAGTCCAAGCTATCAATATTTCATAGGCCATACTAAAAAGTCCTGGTCGTTACAATTACTGTATTTGAGCATTTGATCTCATTGACACTCTACAAATATGACATCTGTGTCCTAGCTTGCTTTTTTTTTTTAAAATCACAAGTTTAACGGTAACAGCCCAACTTTGAGCTCTTCTTGAAAATTCCTAATATACACACATAAAACCACAATGCCAGCTGCAATAAGAGTTCAGTTACATATTTGCAAACACTAAGAATAAGACAACACATCTCTCTGTCCACAAGACAAGGCAGTGGGAGATTGAGACAAGAAGATCCCAATCATCTCTCTCACTTCTCAGTTGAATAGAGGAACAGAAATAATGACTCTTCTAAACACAACACCACACACATGCCAATCCAAAAAGCAACAACAAAAAAAAAAATACCACCAAACTCTTTGACCAAACAAAAATTTAAAAGGATGGTTGCCACTGCTGGTGGGTCCTCAAGGTTACTGTTCACCACCATGACCGACAGAAAAGATATACAATTTAAATGCAAGTAAATACTTACTGTCTTTTTATTTTCTTGAAACTGCATATGCTTGTTAATCCTAACTGTCGCTTTTATAATTTCAGCATTTATTATCCTACTTCTAGGAAACTAAGGAGGCACGCTAAGATTATTTCACTATTAATGCTAATGGTATCGGCCATTGATAACTTGCTAATTTTCTCTAGACAAATGACTCTACCAGCCTCTCTTTTCTGCTCTAATTTCTCTGCTTGCTTCCCAGACATTTTTCACATGCAGATTTTCTTTCTCATTTACAAATCTCCACTTGGCATTCACTAAATATTACAGGACATAGTTAAACCCAGGGGATTAAAATCCATTTAAACTAACATGATAGAAAAGCAAGAACACGGAGGGGTGGGGCAAGACACTGAACTGTCTTCTGCTGACCTAATGGCATGCATCTCCCCCTGAGACGTCCTACAGGTTTCAGGTAGAAAATCCTCCTCCCACCCTCCAAAAAATCAGCCTCCATGCATGGGAATATTTTTTTGTAAATCACTGGTAGAACCTAAAGTCTATTGCATGTAAATAAGAACCATTAGACACAACAATCTTAAAATACAGCCTCTGCCTTCAAATATGTCTCTCAAGCAAGTAGAGGTGACAATGCGTTTTTCTGCATGGCCGCTGAAAGAGTTACTCCACATGCTGTCAGACACGAGACTAGTCAACACCACACCAAAAGAATGTGTTTCAATTAAATTTTCATTAAGGTTAACATACAACTGCTTTGAGACCACTTACATTTTAAGAGTGGCAAGCGCCAGGAGGGCAACGATTTTTGCTCATTCTGAAGCCTGAAAATCAGTCACATAAAGAAGCCATAAAGTGAGTACTTGAAAATTTTTTTGTTGTTCCTCAAACCACCTAAATATCAAAAAGGCCAAGTGATTCACTTTGAAGTTACACTGTAAAACGTTTAATGTAGGAAAGCGGGCAAAGGTAAATCTCTGGTGATAAAAACCATTTTGTTTCTTGCTGGCCCTCATGTAATCCTGCTCTTTGCACTCGGTCAATAACACCCACTGGGCTTTACAAGCTGCCCTGGCACTCCATGGCTGTGGAGATGTTACCACAAAATCCACCTTTATCCAAGACGCCAACTGCCCTGCCTGTTTGATGGTTTGTGAGCAAAAGCTTACAGCACGTCTGAAAAATTTAAAGTAATGGTAATACTCACAAATTTAAAATTGGAAAATAAAAGGTTCACAGTCTAGATTGAAAACCAGTATTAAAAAAAAACAACACACTGAAACAAAATAATTTGACATTTCTGCAGAATTTCTACAAAGTGCCACAAAAGTGAGAGTCAGATTACTGTTACTGTCCATGGCTTTGTTTATGAGCCTTTCAGAGCCTTTTACGTATGTGGAAACTGTTCTAACAACAAAGTAATTTCAACCACAACTGCTTAACCATTATCAGCGAGAAGAGTGTCTACTCAACAGTACTAGCAATTGCCAAAGTTAACAGATTAAGTCAATGTACTCATCTGGAAGTTCGATACCAGGCTATTTTGGAGATATGATGAGCCAAGAGAATCAGAAAGTGTTCAAGCAGCGAGTTAATCTTATTTTTCTGAAGCAGGAAAGTTTCCCAAATGTCTTTTCTAATTTGTCTCAATTTTCCTAAAATAAAATAAAAAGGAACCCTAGTGAAAGATTACAGATTTATCAGATACGTTATTTTGGTCCTTGGGAGGTCAGTGAATATGAAAAGTGAAAAGCCAATTTTAAATACAGAGAAAAGATCAGTTCCTGCAAAGCGAATGTGAAAGAAAAACAAAAGCAAAATTATTTAGAAGCCTAAAATACTGTTCTACAGAAATTGTTCATACCTACTACCCCAAACCACAGGAGAGAGAAAAAGAGATTCATTTCCTAGCAGGTAAGCAAGTACAGAATAATAAGAAGAATCAGGTAGTCCAGCTCTCTCATCTGCCAAGAGGTTGAGCTTACAGGAAATGCAGGCTGGGAAAAGGGGAGAAATGAAAGGACTTCAGGTTTCTAGGGGAGGAAATCCATCTCCTCCTCTTCCAGAGGCATACAGCCTCTGACAAGGAAGATTAAGCCCAGAGTAATTATAGAAGAAATATTCCCAAAGTTAACAAAAACGGAATGGTAAAATTCAGTGGGCTGAACAAATCAGAGAATAAATTTGTATGGAGAACGAAAGGATCAGGTCTGGGCACTAAGGATCAAAATGCATTGCTTAGTTCATCAGGAAAGATCCCTTCCATAGCACCTGACAAACGGTTGTTAAACCTGGGTTGTGCTTAAAATAAAGCGAAAGTGGTTTGAGGACTAAGACTGGAGAAAATATTATTACTAGATGTTGAGCAAACTAAATAGCATTCCTAAATTTCATTTGAAAATAGTGAGTAGATATTTATCACAATAAAGGAAAGAATCTCTTGCTGATTTTATTGAGTCTGTCAGGTGAGAAGTATTCTTCACAACCTGTTTGAATAGGATAGAGTCAATCAGTAATTTAGTAACAATAATAATCTTGGACCAATGTAATTTAAAAATTCAAACACACTGTCACTGAGAAATGAGACAGAAGTCAAATAGACAAACAGTGCAATGAAATAAGAACGGAGGGCCACCTTTTCCTGAAATATCATGTTTTTTTTTCATTGTCCCTATTTTTTTTTCTAGCTGTTCATGAATTTGGAGTTACCCACATCCTAAAAATGCTCTGTTTTCTATTAAAGCTTAGTGAGCATAACAGTAAGTTTTTAATAACATGCACACCGAACATTGCAGCCACAAACAGTCAGTGAAGTTACTCGCCATTATGAGACATTAAAGCCAGAATATAAAAAACTTCATTTGCACAAACGGATTTTCCTCTACCCCATATAATTTTTTTTCATGAGTTAGTTATGAGGTTGATGAACATATTGGGGGTGATACGAGGAGAAAAGGGTATTTACATGACAACAATTCCACTGTTGTTAGAGTGCATTATTGGTATTAGGACACCTAATTAGTACACCTAACACACCTGATGTTTTCACACTGATCCTGTTTCCAGATAAATCTGAAGAGTGCCGTCCTTTTTCCTCTAGTTCATTTGTTGCTTTTCTCCTCTCTGACTTAACATCAAAACCAAATATACTTCCAGGCACTGCAAAGGATTTGCCTTTTGCCACATTCTACATTTATTCTCTGGTCTCCCAGTGCTGTAGCTGACAGCTACTCAGAAGATGGCTGGTGTCAATCAGGACTCAGATCCTGCAAAGAGAGCTTTCTGAGAAAAAGTGAGAGCTGAGCCGAATTATGCAGGACAAGGACATCTGCCCTCAGTATCTAGGGTTAAGGAGAGACCAGTGGTCTTGCACTCCAGGTCAACAATCACCCAGAGCCCTTTGCTCTACAGAGTGTCAGCGGCTCTTCAGGGATGCTCCCTCATGCATTTCACACCACAGTAACCAGCTGCAACAAGAGCAGGATGCAGAAAATGCAAAGAAGAATCTAGAAAACTGTGAAGCTTAATCCCTTATGCCACACTGCTGTGGTCATAAGGCATGAAAAAATGCAGGAAAGCAAACGCTAAACAAGGCTTTGTTGTTAAGGTGTGGAGTTACAAGATTGCTTGTGCACTGCGGAGTGCTTCCATCAGCACGAAAAGACTTTCCAAGAAGGGTATAAGCTAATCCAAAGCACTTCAGAGCACATACCAAAACCCAACTGAATTCAGGGCTACCTCGACATTAACTAGAGTAGATTTGGTTGACACTTTACTCCAGAGATCTCTCCAGCGCCAAAGATCTGAAAGGACTTTGGCTTGGATTTAGCTCCTGGATCTCTGAAAACTGTAATTTTCATTTTTTCCTCTCCCTCAGTCCCACTGGTCTTAGGTTTATATTATGTTCTTATCTTTTTTACTCCTATTAAGTATGTTAAGAAAATAGTTTGACTGAAGGATGTAATTGCAGTAAAATGCAACATATAACTAACAATGTCAAAGCAAACCCAGATCAATCTCATGAAAAATAATCAAACAAACATGCTGTTGGTTGAATGTGCAGAAAATGAATCCCATTAAAATATAGTCTTTGTAATGGTTTGGTTTCAACATAATCACTTTCAAAATGCTGTTTTGACTGACAACATAAAATCCAGAGACAAAGAAGTTGAAGATGATACTAACTGAAAAGCTGCTAGTAATTTACAGGTAAAGCTGATTTGTTACAGCTGGATCACATATTTGCCACAGGATGCAGAGCTCCTCTAATCAGTGACGATTTACACCTGTATGCCTTTCCCCCTCCTCCTTATCACCAACTCATCTGAGTAAACTCTGCTATGCCAGCTCTGCTGGTACCTGTCTAACTCCAGCAGAATTCTCATTCAGGTAGGTATAGGCAGAGGTACATCAGGGTGCAGTACAGCTGGGGGAGCAATCATCCCCAAAGAAATCAGAAGAGTGGTTTTCATGGGTTTATAGCAAGACTTTTACAAGGAGCTGAAGAACAATGGACCTTTTCTAACAGTACAGCATATATTGTTCCTTTCACCTCATTGATGACAACACACCGAGGCCACACAGAAAACGCAGGGTGCTCCTTTCCCTCTACTTTACCAAGGCTCACTCCTTTCTACAGTACAGAACTGATTGAGACACACACCACCCCAGCATGTTTGCTACTGCTTATTTTTCACTAGCGCCTCCCTTACACTTGTAAACTTGCTGTTGAAATTCTCCATTTACTTTAACAGCCTGGGGAACATAATAAGAAGAGCTGAACATTGCATGCTAGGTAAATTTTCCAAAATCGGTACAGTTCTAATAAAATCCTTCTAATCCTTTAATCCTCAGAATAACCCAGGAATGTTTCCTGGATCTTTCCCCGGCTCCTCTATAAAAAATGAAACAGCTCCATTTACACCCTCTCCTTATTTACAAGCACCCATTTCTCCACAATGTTATTTATTCCTGTCTTACCAGATATCACAGTCCAAGACTTTTTCCTCACATAGAAGACCATAGTCAAAAATTCTACCTAGTACTTAGCTGAAGTGTTAAATCACCACTAGAAACAAAGTCTTATCGAAGAGAACATTTCACAGAAAACTACATTAGCACTTTGGGAACTGAAATCGGCAAAAGCAGCAACTAAAACTGTGTTAAGCTTTGATCTTGTAACTTTTCCTATTGCTCTTTCCTTCCAGTCATCCTCCTTACCCTGCCTCCTGCCACATTACTTTTTCTCAACTCTTTTTCTAAAATACTTAGATGTAATTTTTCTGAGCATACGATTTCTAGCCTCCAGGGACTGAAGCATTTTGGGAGAAATCAGATTATCTATGGAAGTTTTTAAGCACATGAGGACCTGGAAAGTTGGACTTATCAGAGTCATGAATGATAGCTTCCCAAGTTGGAATATTTTTTTTTTTTACCCAAGCTTATGGATGCTGCAAAACTACCATTTGAACAAAGAGATTTTTTTCTGCAGTGTCTACCAAAATTAGCTTCCAGTTACCCTAAGAATGTTACACAGTTAAAACAGAAACATCATGAAGAAATACTACAGCTTTTCACTGCACAACCCAAGAAGGAAAAAAAAAACCAATCAACCATCACTTACATATATTTCTTCTAGGTACACTATTTTGCTGAAATATGCCAAAATACGCAAGAAGTTCTCACACTTCACTACCCATTTTACACTTTCCAAATGCATAAAAAGTGTATTTGGATTTACTAAGCATCAACAGATTTAGTGCAATTTGATATAAAATAAGTAAAACAGACATTGACTTACTCTGAGATGATCACATGCAAATCTTCAGAACACCCTTAGATACAGCAATTATTTCAACAGAGACTTTAGCAGAAAAAAATGGCACTTGAGCCACAAGTCTTTAGACAGAGACTAAAGATTTTCACTTAGCTGAAAACACAAAGCGACTAATGAACCAAAGGATTATTGAACAAACTAGCAGGCAAACGGGATCCTCAGCTGAAGTAAATTGCTAGGAATTTGTTTATGTCAATCTATACCAGCTGAGGCTGCGTGCCCTGAGATCAAGTGGTCTGCAGCCCTTTCTGATGGGCAAGGATCGGTTGCCATGTCTGCATGCTGGGGTGCCTGAACTGGAAAAAAAAAGCCGGGGGTGGGAATGAATTCAAGTTTGGTAGAAGCAAAGAGGCAAGGCAAGTCACCACCACAATACAGATCTCCCTGGCTGTATCTGTAAGATAAGGCAGAGAAGCACCACAGTGCACTTATTAGTCCTGGTCTTAGGTGCTCAGTGTGGGGGCGACAGCCCAGGTTACTGTGTTTGCACAGTCCTGGGTCACTGACTGTTCAGGGGAATTGATTAGGGAGGATTTTATCTTCCTCCATGCTGACAACACTTCCAGTTCCTTCTGCAGGGAAACAGAGCAGCAATCAAGCCTGCAGAGATTAACTCATCTACCATACAGATGCAGTCTCCCCCCCTCCGCCCTCCAAAATAGGAATTATTTACATTTAGTACTCAAAAAGGTAGCAAAGTGTCATAGCTCTGCATGCCATCCCATTTCAGGTACTACTGACCGTTCATTTTCTAATGTATTTTTAAACTAGGTTTTCTGCATCCTTATTCATAATGTTATATCCTTATGCTACCACACTAACATTTCACATTTTTATAGTGTTTCCATCAAACCATCTTCACGTAGTGTGAAGGACTGTTTGTGCGTTATTTCTGTGGGTCTTGTACCCAGACTTACTACAAGGCTGATTGATTTAAAGTAGGAAGCAAAATATATTTTGTAATATCTGCTTGTTTGGCATAGTTACATAAAAATTGTTAAAACTAAGTTAACAGTACCCAGTCCACAGCTACTAGAAGGAATCAGACAACTGGCAGTGACACCCAGCTGGTAACACGTCTCTTGACAAGCCAGCACAGAAGCTGATCCATGAAAGGAGAAAACAATCTTTTGGACCAGGCAGATCTTGACCCATGAAAAGGTGTATATAAGCATCAGTGATAACTGTGCAGCTTGAGAAAGCTTAAAGCTTCCCTCAGAGAAAAGCTCTGCAGCCCAGCCATCTCAGTCTCAGAGGGAAGAACCACCAAAGTCATCAGAGCCAGTGACGTGGTATCGGACTTGAGTCATCATATACATAAGGCCTGACTAATAAGTTAATTAATGTTTCCTTTTTAGTAGTTAACAGAAAAATTACCTATTATCTGAGCATAAATATTTGCTTGTTTCAAGCTTTGAGGTTTTGTCTGGTCTCTCAGAGTACTCCCATCATATTAGTCTCAAACTCACAAACAGTAACTGCAGCAACATTTGCAAGCACTGATGTCTTACAGCAACCTCGCCAAACAAAGAATTATTATCCCTGTTCTACATATGAGGAAACTGAGGTATAAAGAGTTAACAGACTTTTTTCCAAAACTAGCAAAGCTTAGTAATGCAGCCTCGATCTCCCAAGAGCAGGCTGTGTGGTTCGAGAGGACTGATGCAAGCTTTGCAAGACATCAAGGCCAACAGGACTAGAGACAAGGATCTGTGCTGTCAGTCCAGACCACAGCTCCATCTGGCCCTGTCAGAAATCATAGTTTGTCCTGGTAATCAGAAAACCACAGAAACTAGTCATTTTCAGTATTCTTGCAAATAAATTATTTCATCTCTTACTTTGTACCTCTCACCAACACATGAGAAATACAACTGTTGACCTGTCATACTCTAATATTTTGTGAATTATTTTTAATTTCTGTGTAGAATACTTCTACATTATAATTCAAGAGTTTCTTAGTAACATTTCATAAACATTCAAATATCACTTTTTTCCAGACCACAGAGCAACATGATGGTAGAATGTTCTATAAACCTATATATGTATGTGTATGTGTGTGTGTGTGTATGTATGTACGTCTTGCTCTGCCAAGCCTTCTAGTTGTTGGGTGAAGTTCTGGCAGTTTGGCAGAGAGAGGGCTCTAGGATTAGTTACAAGAGCACATTTGCATATAAATCTGTCTCTATTTATGAAGCCTAAGAAGAGAAGTGTCACTGGATTTTACTTTTGAGAACAAAATATGAATATCTTCATATAAGATGAGAAAGTTGAACCTTCTTCTCTTGAGTTAAAAGTCTCTGTTAGGTTTGAGTCAGGTTTCTAGACATATAGACCAAATCCATATTTTTAATGACCCATGTTCACATAGGTATTCAGATTGTTTCTATGGACAGGAGCACAGCCATGTCTGTGTACACTGTGAGATCTGAATTTGAACTAAACCTAGTCTGTTCCCCTTCTTCCTTTTCCCCTAACAGATTTTCACTCCTTATTGATCCAGCTGGCTTGCTTCAGGCTGTAATGTATGTTGTACGTAGTCTGGATTTGACTGCAAGCATCTAGATACACTCAGTCACCTCTTTTTACACCTCTTTCCAGGAAGGAAACTGGGGCAAGAGAGGCACATGCAACTAAGGAAGATGGGCCACAAGTTTTAGCAAAGTAAGGTGAAGTATGATGTTGAAATTCAGAGTATAATTAATCATGATGATGACCATGCCTGAGCTGCATTAAAGTCAGTTTGCCTTATGTGACCAGAAACTCCCCTACATTACTGCAGATCTTCCTTCTGAGATGCTCTCAGGAATCAGAAATGTCATCTGTTATATAAAAAAAACTGATATGTTTTAAACTGATATTCAGCATCGTCTCCTACCATTGCAGTAAATCATCTCAGAACTCAAAAGCCATTCCACTAGCACTCCTTTTGTGAAGTTTTATTTTCTTAATTTTAAAAGCTAAATTCAAAGTTTCTTCCAAGTAATTCTCAGTATCAGAATTGATCTCAGATGATCATAGCTGGTGCTGTTTTGAATGAACAGATCGGTTAGAAATGTGTTTTTAGAAGCAGTACTTTATAACTGTGATTGTTGGCTTCTTTCTATTCATTTTTGTGAGTGCCTGTCAACAGATTATTTTTGCAGGGATTACTGGAACTGTAACAACCTCATCAAAATGGCAACATCATAGACCTCTTCAACAATATTGTAACATGCTTAACTTTCCACTTTTGGCCCACTATCCTCCTTTAAAAAAAAAAAAAAAAACACAGCACATGATCCTTCTATTAATATATACTTAAAAGTCCGTGGAAATATAAGTTTCTATATCTCTGCTCCCCCCATGAAATAGCATCTGCACTCAGAAAAGTAGCAAGCTCTCCCACTGTTGAAGCTGTAAGTATCCTAACATCAATAATGACAAAACAGTAAAATGAACCTCATTTTTACTGGGATGTCAGTTAACATTTTCTCAAGCATAATAAAACCCATCAACTGCAACTTTAATAATTTTACCAGCAGGTTGTTGCTTGAATTTACTTTTAGTATAGTTTTAAAATAATTTCCCAATTAAACATTGCTGAAATACAATAGAAGCACCGTAGAAATTATTCACCCACACTGATACCCAGTTACTTTTGCAGCAAAAGGATCAAGTTTTCTATCAGCATCTCAACTTTTCTGCGTACAGCTTTGCAGACTGGTAACAGCTTGCCTGGGGAACTTCACATCTGACAACCCATTTTACAAATTGTTCCCATTATTCCTGGGCCAAATCCCATCAGGCTTGTTAACTCCCACGGCCCTTGATGAGAATGACAGGTGGTCAGAGGGTTGGAAATTCATCCCTGTGTAGGTCGACACCTATTAAACACGAGACCTACTGTTTTTTAATCCCCAGGATCACTTTCTGTCTGCTCTATACATACCATCAGGAGGATACAGCTGTTGCAGATCTGACAGAGCAGACATGAGCAACCTGATGCCAATATGAGGAGACAAGGGAATTTCTCTCTCTGCAAAGAAGAGGCTGCCGTGCAAAAAATGTGAAACGTGGTCAACATGGAGGACACAGCCGATGCAACCACGAGGAGGAAATTTCATCTCCTTGAATCCAAGTGCTGGATGTGCCTGTGAACAACCACACTCTTCCACAATGGCAGATAAAGGGCAGAGAGTAGATGAAGGGGTTTGATGATAATCAAAATGATTCAGGAGAGTTTTATGAATTGAAGTTCAAGAATAAATACAGTTGAGGTCGAGAAGAGAAGATATATCCAGACCTTCTAATCACAAGATCATGAGACAGGGAAGAGTTGGAAGCTAGGGCAGCTCTTAATTTATAACAGATTAATACCAGCAGCATTTTCATATAAACTACTAAGCAGGTAAAAATTAAAAGACTACATATTTTTAAATACTCATAACGAAATTTAGTATAACTTTTTTCTTTAGCCTTTGCTTCTTTTTGATTTGTATGGTGGTTTCTATATCTGGCTGGCGGGTCAGGCTGGAGGGCAGGCATTGCTTCCTATGGGCCCACTCAAGCTGCGTGAATTCAAGTTTCCTGCTCTCACACACCTTCACAAGCTTTCCATTCCTGGCCAAATGGACTGTCCATAAATATTTCCAATTTTAGTATTACAAAAATACTCTGTAATGTGACACAAGTGACATGCAAGACATAAGAGTCTCAGCTCAAGAGAATAAATATTTCAAAAATCAGATTCAGTTAATTCAAAAGTAAATGAGTGAATATGTCCCAAATACATATTTTTAAAATTCAAAATTTAAAAATTGTAAATTAAAAACTATTTTAAAAATAATTTTACAAATTCTTTTTATCTAATCAATTTTGTGATGCAGAAACACAAAAAAAATGTTGACACAGAAAACCCACTCAGCTGAGATTTCAAATATCTTAAACACATCTAAAAAGTTCCATTAATCTTCAAAGACATCTGCTTTAGTTGTGCACTCAAATCACAGGTGAATTTTCTGCTGTTTTATGGTGGAATATTCTCAGTTGTTAATTTTTCTCTGCAGATTTCTTATTTTACATGAGGATGCGCAATCAACACAAACAATCCAAAATGCAAATATGGAAGAGAGTGGCTCATGTAAGGTAATTGTACAATTATTAATTAGGAAAGATATAGCAAAGTATTCTCAGAGACAAAAAAAAAATCTGTCAAGAAACGACCTTTGCGGTTTTAGTGAGTTGAGGTGAGGAGAAGACCACCACCACCTCCTTCGTGCCCCTGGTTAGCATCAGTAGAAAGAAGCCTACTGTTTTCAGCAAGAATGGGATCAAACCCCAGAGCTGCAAAGGTGTCAATGGCAGCGGAGTCCATCCCGCATTGGGACTGCCGGCACAGGCCACAAGACGTTGGCATCAGCTGCTTCTTCCCACCTCCGGCTGCGTGGTCCCGCTCTTCCGCCGCATTCCCACCTCCGGTTGTGCCACAGCAACTGTTTGTGGGAGCACAGGGTGAACCGGATCACTGAAAATAACCCTTTTGGAGGGTTATTTTTAACCTGGAAGCCTTCAGATCTTGTCAGGGTGGCCTCACAAGCCATTGTGCGTGGGGGGGTGCACAGCAGTGCAGGATAATGAGTTGCCAACAGCTTGGGGTGGGGGGGACACAGAGGAGCCTTTAATCGGGCTTTGCCCCTAAAGGCAGAGTATTATGAAACTGCATCCATGTTGAACAATTATGTGCACAATATACCCAGTGGAGAGAATACAGGTCTCTCTGTCAAACCCATGAGAGAACAATGAACTTCCAAAATCTTTAAAAATCATAAAAATACTTTTCCTTTCTTTTTGTGTCCCTCTAGCTAAATATACACCCAATCTCTTGCACTATTAAATAACTAGTTCCCTCACTTTCTCTGTCCTCTCAGCGTAATTCGCTGAACCAGGCCCCTTCTAAACAACTCTGTCAAACCTAAGTCATGGATGTCAGAGGCATTCACAAGATAAATCTCTGCTAATAATCTGTGTGGCAGCTATCCACAGCAGAAGCACGCACTTCCAGCACTAGTAACACAGCACCTTCTAGACCACTGTTCTAATGATGGTGCACTCAGCGACAGCACCTCAATTACAGAGAGGAAACACTAGTAGCTTTCCGCTAAAAGTAAGTAGAAACATGTGCACACCAAAAAAAAAGCAGCTACTTTCCATCTGGAAGGAAGAGGGGCACCGCTCTGAAAAGTGGGAGAGTAGAGGTTTACTTGAGGTGCATTTCCATCCACAGAGACCGAAGCAGTGTCTATGCACTTGCACAATAAACACTGAATAAACACTGGATGGAGGGGGATAAAACTTTTTCCTAAGAAGTTCTCCCCTTTATTTGTTGATAGAGGAGTCCTACCCTTCTTTCTCAGAAGCAAGTCTTTTCTCCAGGCTTCTGGGAACTAGCTGCTGAGTGGAATTTTTTTAATAAAGAGAAAGTTTCCTAGCTCAGAGACCAGCAGCAAGGGAAAAGCCTGTATCCTCGGACTGGCTTTTCTTTCAGCTTTTCCACACATTTTTCAGTAGTCATTTTTCCCCTGGCTGCCTGTTTGAAGAAGGACTGGCTGCAAAAACAAGCTGTAAGAACGAGCAGTTTAAATGGTGCTTCTGTACCTAAGCAGAACGTCAGTATTAGCTATTTTAATCTTTATTTTTAGATTATTTTTAATGCTTTCACAACTCTCACTCTCTGAGACTGATCTGGGATTGATATTGCATCCAGAGAGGATTTGGGGTTTTGTTTAATCCTGATTCTTTGCCATGTAGCTAAAAGGCTTTTGCCTTGTTAACAATATTATACTCCAGTTAAATCAATAAATATTCCCCATGTCTGCCTACTCCTTCTTGTAACTCCTGGCTGGACAAAAGCTTCAAAGCATTTGAGTAGAGTAGAATAAGACCGGCGCTTCAAATGATAAATATGCAAAAGAAACAACAAATACAGCATATAGATTCATAGATTCATAGATTGGTCCAGGCCGGAAGGGACCTCCAAAGGTCATCTAGTCCGACCTCCCCGCAGTCAGCAGGGACACCCCCAACTAGACCAGGTTGCCCAGGGCTTCGTCGAGCTTCACCTTGAATATCTCAAGGGAAGGGGCCTCAACCACCTCCCTGGGCAACCTGTTCCAGTGTTCCACCACCCTCATGGTAAAGAATTTTTTCCTAATATCCAATCTAAATCTCCCCTTCTCCAACTTAAAACCATTGCCCCTTGTCCTGTCACTGCAGGCCTTTGTAAACAGACCCTCCCCAGCCTTCCTGTAGGCCCCCCTCAGGTACTGGAAGGCTGCTATGAGGTCTCCTCGGAGCCTCCTTTTCTCCAAGCTGAACAACCCCAGCTCCTTCAGTCTGTCCTCATAGGAGAGGTGCTCCAGCCCCCTGATCATTTTTGTGGCCCTCCTCTGGACCCGCTCCATCAGGCCCATGTCCTTCCTATATTGAGGGCTCCAGACGTGCACACAGTACTCCAGGTGAGGTCTCACCAGAGCAGAGTAAAGTGGCAGAATCACCTCTCTGGATCTGCTGGCAACACTTCTTTTGATGCAGCCCAGGATGTGATTGGCTTTCTGGGCTGCGAGAGCGCATTGCCTGCTCATGTTCAGCTTCTTGTCCATCAGCACCCCCAAGTCCCTTTCCTCAGGGCTGCTTTCTAATATCTCATCCCCCAGTCTGTATTTATACTGAGGATTGTTTCTTCCAGCCTGTTTTCTTTTCCCTGCCGTTTCTCTCCTTCTATATCCCACTTGTCATCTTTTTTCAGCACCTCATTCTCTGCCTCTTCCTTTCTCTGTGTTTTCCTTGCTTGGTCTCACCCTCATTGCCAACAGTTCACTGCTCCTCTTTCCAAACTCCAGGTGACATCTTGTTGCCATGGCAATATCAGACATAAAAAATTACATCTGCAACTAACTGCTGTTCCAGCGAAGTTTATAGCAATAGGCCTCATCTACAATGCTAATACTTTCAAAAATTCTTTTGCCTCTAAAATTTTCAATGCTAACATTTTCACTGCATGCTATTTGCTGTTATCCTTAAACTTAACATGCTGAACCCTTCTCCTAACCCATCATATTTACCCTCGTAGCTAACAGACTTTATAAATACATGTATATATACAATGTGTAGTTGTGGATATAGTTATATAAGTATATCTCTCAGTTTTTTCAACACTCCCACAAAAAGCCAATGCATGTATATACACTGACACACACAGACTACTTCTTCCAATCTGCCATTACATATATAACACCTGTAGATTCATCTCTGGTTTTCCTGACTGCTCCCTCACCCACTATCATCCGCTCTATCCCTGGCATGTGAAAACTGCCATCTGGCTGATGCTACAACCACCACCCCAATTTCAGCTTTCAATGCAAAATCTCACATGTTCAACTGCCTTTTCCATAAGTCACACCCACAGTGGTGTGTGGAATTCAGCTTTACACGATGGAAATCCATGCTTGGCTTCCTGCCGGTTGTGGGGACAGGATATTCATGACCGGCCAGAATCCCTGGGTCACCCCAGCATGACAGGAAACAAATGGGGGCACAGGCACAGGACCTTGTGGAAGGCACTTACTTGTGGAAGAGGAGATTAACATCTCCTAAATTGTCTTCTTCCCTCTGTCAGATATCAGCCACGCTAGCGAGGGGTTCCTAAGTTAAGGGAAAGCTCAGCTCCCTTGGTTCCCTCTGTTTTCAGTGAAGCACATCTGAATGAGACTCCCTCTACGATATTGTTGTCCGTATTACCTGCAGAGACAGTCAAAGGTGATTAACTTCTAAATTATCAGATAAACTTGCAGTCCAAAATAAGGTGGAAATTAATATTCCCCAGAGAATAACAGCCAGCACTCCCATTTTAATCATTACAGTTTTCTACCAGTTAAAGGCATGCATGCATATCACATCTAACGTGGCCTGACATCATTGGGGGGTCATCTTATACTTGTACAATACATCACTGGATTTGAAGTATGTGGCAAAATTTATACTATGAAATACCCTACGCATACTCTGTTTTCTTCAAAAACCTGCAAAATGATGTCTTATCACTGTGTTTCCTAACAAGAACATTAACTTAGCTAACTCAGTTATTACATACGTCCCCATGAAATTGTCCCAGTATGGACTTTGAATTTCTTATGGCAGTTGAATTAAAAGATCACAAATTAAAAACTTAAAAATGAGGATTTTAAATAAACTAATAGTTGTTAATAATTAAGAGAAAAATACTTAAAATACATATCTAATAATTATTCAGAATGAAAAGAAAGCCTTATCTCCAACAACAAAGGACAGAACAGGGAAACTCAGCAAGGGAGGGACAGCTGCAGCACAATGTATTTTTTGTAGCTGGGGTTGTGAGGAGAGGTTGTTTGTTTGGGTTTTTTGCATTTAGGCTTTTTTTTTTTCTCCTGGAAGCAAGGAAAAAAAAAAAACCAACGGTTAGATGTGGCTTTGCATATGCCAGATGCGACAATGAGATCAAATCCCTTTCTGGGGAAAGAATTGCTTCACAGAGTGTTTGATTTTGAAAGAGCAAGGACTCATTGTCTCCAAATTTTGCTGGATACCAATAAATGCTGGCATTAGTGTGACATTTCCCTTTGAAAGCTGGAGTAGAGAATTAATCCTAATAAACAGTGCAAATCTACAACCCTTGCTAAGGCAGAACAGTGCTCACTGTCACAGACTTCAGAACGACTCACGTGAACGTGACTATGGGCTACAGGCCCCAGGTCCTTTACTAACAACACTTTCATTTTCTACCTGCCAGTTGGAAGTGGGGTTTTTCTTATATTTGGGATATCTTGCAAGCACCTAATGCATTATTAAAATCTTCTGATGAAGTAAAGTGTTCATAGTGGTGGCTTACACATATTTAGTCGGTTAAGCTTAGCAAATGTTTATAGCATTTGCTAAATGATTAAACATTTCTTGAGAAACGTACTACAAAGTAACATTGTAAATTTAGATTTATATTTATTGATATATATTTATATATATATATT
>VXAK01011654.1:12110-102610 GCA_013399435.1 Arenaria interpres | reverse complement strand
GGGAGCCCGGCAGGGGAGGAGGACCCCGCTGCCGCCGAGGAAGGGGCCGGGGCGCAGGTGTGCCGCAGCCCCCCGGGGCGCAGGGGCCGGGAGGAGCGGCCGGCGGGGAGGCGCCGCCGCGCAGGGGGAGCTCTTCCCCCGTCTCCCCCCTGGTAAGGTCTCAGCCATCTTCCACCCCCGTTGGGAGCGGCGGGGCGGCTGGCGGGCCGCCCCCCGCACCGCGGGGGGAGAGGAGCCGGGCCTTCCCTGCGATTGCTGTGGGAACTCGTGCTCAGTTAAAATCAAAAAAATGGGTTAGTCGTTGTGACCCAAATACACGTGCGCGGCCTGGTGACCCCCTGAGCGCCAGGTACCTTCTGCTGCTCGCTCTGCTTGTGATACCCCAAACCCTTAACGGTGGGGTTTGGTGGCTCTTGCTGCTGCAGGACTTGAATACGTAACCTCTGTCCGATACTGGATCGGTACTATTTTGTAAACCCTCGGGGGACAGCACTCTGCTCAGGCTGGTGGTTTGGAGCTTTGTTACTTTTAGCATCCATTCTGCTCACAAGACCAAACCGGTCCTGGTGAGCGCAGTGACTGTCACATGTGTGTCCGGTAAGCTCTGTGTCTCTTTTTCTGCTCGGCATGAGTTGACTAGTCTTGTGATCAGCTAATGCACAGGATTGAATTGGAATATGGGCTTTCGCTGCTGAAGGCTGCTAAGAATGGTAAGGGAGAAGGGTGGAAAATATCTTGATCCACAAAGTGCCATAGCGCCAAGTAGGAAAGATCACAATTATACAGCTATAATGATTTCAAAGATGGTCTCTGTGGGTTGTGGCCATATGTGTGGCCAAAGTTGCAAGATCGTGGTGAAAAATGGAGTAACATCAAAATGGATATTTGACTTATAAGGTGGTTCCTTTGACAGTGGCAGGACACAGTACTGATGCCGCATTCATACCAGAGAACAGGATTGATGAATTTTGGGAGGCTGTAAAGTCTATATGCTATACTTGCTGTTTACTTTTTGTAGTATTTATTCACCTTATGAATGAAATATGTCATTTAATTTGAAAGGAAACAAATATATGTTCCACATTTAAGCTGAGTGACGATTCCCGACTAACTCTATTGTTTTGCCTTTTACTTAAAGTCCTACCAAGTACTCTATATCAATGGGGGAACCAATGCTGTTAGTTCTACTTTTAAGGTTATTGGATTCACCAAGAGTCTCCACGAAGGCAGATTCCTGGCACAGTGTGTCTCCCATTAAAATCAGCAAGATTGCTCCATCTGGAGTATTTTGTGAGGTTAGGGCTTGTATTTGCTTTCTCTTTCTTCCTATTCCTTAGATAAGAGACACTCAGTTTTTCAGTTTGAAGAACATTTAAATGATCTTTAACTGCAAACAAAACCTGTTATCATTAAAATACTATTGTAGGTACCCATCACTTCTTATTCCCTATTTTTCCCCCCATTCTCTTGCTGTCTGATTAGTTTTTGGTGAATTTAAGGTTAATGTGAAGCATTTTGCATGTGAGGTTTTCTTCACCTGTTAATAGTGCATTATGACTTCTAATGTACTGCAGAGCTTTTTCTTTCTTCCTAGTGATCTGTTGATGACCTGCAGTAGCTTACTTACTGGGTCTTAGAAGCCTTACTACAACACTTTTAATGGACTTTCTGTTCAACATTAATCTCTGTTTGAATGGAGAGAAGTGATTGAACCTAAGTAAAAGGGAAGATTTAATCCTTTGGTAGCTTCTGTATTAAGCATATGCTGCTGGCTGCTGTTAGAGGCAAAGTGGCAGGATTGTTTTCTGTTCTAATGGCAAGCCTATACTTTTAAGGATTTTAGTTATTTTTATTATCCCTTCATGTTTTGGTTAGCGAGGTCCCTCTGTATTCAATATGTCTTGCTGTGTAGAGCTTTCTTAAGTGGCCCTAAGAGACCAATAACAGTCTGTGTGCTTGGACTTTGAATCGTTATGAAAGTCTTGAAAGCCTAAGTGTCTTCATATACTTTACCCAGAACAATAGCAGAATCACCAAAAATCTCTTTAGTAGGTAATATATCCTCGAATTTACTTAATTTGACAATTTTTTTCAATTATGTTGTTAGGAGGTTTTGCGCTTTCTAGTCTTCCCAGGAACACCCTGAGAAGCTCTGTTGCAGAAGCCGACAACCAGGCTTGAGATTTGCCTGTATCAAGTACTGCATGTACTTGTTCTGTTGCCCCCTTTCCGTTAATGGGAGCTATATCTTTACCAAATGTTGGTGCTGCTTTCTCCCATGGGCTCTGAAGAAGACAGCAAGCTACAAGGTCTGTGCTGCTTACCAGAATGAACTCGTACAGCCTCGGAGAAGAAGAGACGTGGCGCTGGTAGCTGAATGTGGAGCCACAGGAAATGGTTTCTTGGATGCATGAGCATTAACATCTTAATTTGGATCAAGAGGAGTACTCTTTTAAGGAAAACCTCTCAATTGTCTTCACTTACTGCACTTTGGCTCATATAGCCAAGTGGCTTCTGTGTGTAAACTGGATTCCTGTTGGATCGAATAAAATTAGAAAGTGTGTTCCAACCACTAATGGGTGTACAGTCCCTGGGACCAGGTTACAGCTGGTGAAAAATAAAACCCCAGAACACGTATAGTGTGGGTGTCAAGTCCTTAGTACCAATTAATTCACTCTGTGGATCTAGCCCTGTTGGGCTGCGCTACGTGTTCGTACAACCCTTAGTTGCTGGGTGAGGAGAAGGTAAACATGAGGTGTAGATGCTAATATAGAGCTATTAGAATAGTAGGACTTTCTACTGCCCTGTGCCTCCCTTCAAAATAATGGGAGT
Source organism: Arenaria interpres (assembly GCA_013399435.1). Lineage (NCBI taxonomy): Eukaryota > Metazoa > Chordata > Aves > Charadriiformes > Scolopacidae > Arenaria > Arenaria interpres. Next base: position 99,778 of record VXAK01011654.1, on the reverse strand, counting down.
GTAAAGGAGTAGAAAGGTAGTAGTTAGAATTGTAGAATATGCTAATTCTTTTTTTTTTTTTTGAAAAGAGAAATTATAAAACCAGCTGGAGAACAGATGGGTATTAGTGACATGATATTGTATTTGTTCTAAGCAGTTTTGTACACAGATCTTCAGCTTCTGGTTTCCATTACTACTGCTTTTTGCTTCCCTTAACTAAAAATATCTATATGTGTGTGTATATGTGTTTAGTGCATACATGAAAATATATGTATATACATACACATGCGCATACCTTTCAAGAGACACTTGAGTGACTGTAGTTTAATATACTTTTTAGCTTCGAAGACTGAGGAAATCCTAATTACTTTGTGTGTGGGAAATGTGTGTTTATGTGGCTAAATTCCCCTAATATTTCTTATTTCCTTATCAAATGTTACTTCCCTTACAGATTGATTTAGAGGAGTTTGTACAGTTTTTTGGAGTGCTACCAGGGTCATGCGCTCAGCAAAAAGGTGACTATTACTGCAAAACCAAAGCATCCTACTCCACACAGATTTTAAATTTTGGGGATTAAGTAGAGTATTTGATAAGCATGTAGTATCTGAAGACTAGAACGTCTCAAGTGCTAAGGATGTATTGGGGTGTGACTTTAAGGAAATGAGTATGGGTTGCAGATAGTTTGATTGTAGTTGAATTTATAGCAGTTCCTCTGTAATTGTGTTCACCTGATTCTAGAATGAGATTTCACATCAGTGTTTTTTGCTGTACTTTTCAACATGAAAGATTGGCATTATCCATAAACTGAGGGCTAGGTTCATACTAGTTTCAGTCTTTGTTAGTTTGTTGTGTTGGTTTTTTTTAATGAAGTACCTGTATCCAGGGATGTAACAATGAAAAGAAATGCCCTGGAGTTCTTGGAAAACTGTTTTTTCTCTGCTGAATGTGGACTGTCTGCATTGCAACCTCTGATCAAATTTATTTGATATTGGTATGTTTAGTGAAGGAATGTTGTGAAATGGGGAATAATTTAATTTTATGTGGATTCCATTAAAAAAAAAGACTTATTTTGGCTGTGGCTGAAACTTGCAAATGGGCTGTTTCTTCGGCTTTAAGTATCAGCTGTTCCTTCTGGTGTCTATAATGGAGCGGATGTCATGTTGTAACTGCAGGATATCTATCTGGTAACAGTTTGTTAGCTTTGGTATATGAGATCATTTGTTTGGCAGCTGATACTAGTAATTCCTCTGGTCATAGTGCTGAAATGCTTGGTGAGATCCTACTTGCTAAGCATTATTTCACAGCATTTATTACCAGCCTGGCAATGTTCCACCTTCTGAATAAGGAAAGAAAGTGGTAGGGAGCTTTGAGTCTGCTTGCATGTCAATTTGTTATCTTTGTTAAAATGAAATACACCTCAGTAAATTCTTGTAGCCTAAAATTGGGTTTCTCTTGAGCTTCTTGCAGCTTTGTAGGCATCCACACAGCAGTAATGCTACTGACTACCCATGTACATTTTTACATATGGAAATATGATTAATTGTCAGTTTGTAAACCCTTTAAAAAGCGTTTGAAAGAAAATAGCTATTTTATATGCTGTAGGAAGGGCAATGCAGCCCGGGGCCAGATCTGAGCATGGGGGGAAGGGAAGGTTAGACAGCAAGTCTAAGCCACCTACCTCTTCACAGACAGCTGAAGGTGAGCCTTAAGGTGCAGTATTATACCTCTGCTCTGTCATTAGCCTTTCCTCAGTAATGAAAGCTAAAGAGCAAGCTCTACAGAAAGAGATTTATTATGGTCTCACTCAAGCAAACAGCTTAGGAAGTGATTGAAAGTATGGTATTTTGAGGTGGAAACCACACTTCCAGCCTGGGGCTGTTTTGAAGGAAAACAAACCAATCCCAAGTCTTCTGGCTTTTGAGCTTTGCAGGAGCCAAGGCCATTCTTCCTTGTAAATTGTTTGGATTTCCCCTCCCCTACGTGCTTCTGTCACTGAACAACCTCTTGGTTTCTTCTAGCTTTGCTCTGACGCTAACTCTTGTTCTCTCTTAAAGTTGCAAGAAGACACCTCCCAACCCCCCAGTGGCTAAAAAACAGTGTGGAAATGCATAAGCAACTGATGTTTTTGAGAGAGACAGATATGTACCTTGGTTATTTCATTTAAGTCCATGAAAAGATGCATTCTTGCCTGACTGATCAAATTGGTTTTTCCACTGGCTTATCTTATTTCTGATTTACAAGTAACTTATCCATGTGATGTAACCAGCTAGTAGTGTGTTTCCTACATACCTGACTCTTATATTGATGTGCAGGTGGATAGTAGGTGCTTTATTCTTTATTTTTTGGCTATCTTAACCATTTACATGTCCAAAACTGGGTAGGTGAGTACTCTGCCACATACTATGTAGAAACTGATTTGGGGAATAGCAGGCGCAGAAAGTTTTGGAGCTACCTTCCCATGTTGGTACCACAACATACACTTCAATCTAAAGCCATGATGCTTATGCTGTAGGGGAATGTGTCTGATGTAAATGGATTGATGTGAGTGAGAAAACAGGGCTGCTTGGGGCTGAAAAATGTGGATATTCATTCATAAAAGCTGAATTTGTAGAGAAACTTTTTAAAAGCTGGTGCAGAGCTTTATTGCCTGCAGGGGCTGGCTTCATGTAAACTTACATAAACTTTGTAACTTTTCTTATGCAAACTTTGCTGAAGTAGCAGAATAGCTTTATTAACCTGGAGAGGAAAGGAAGCTGGAAGAGGTTTGACCAAAATTTTATGATCAGTAGTTGTCCCATCATCCCACTTTGACAATGTGGCATGTAGGCGTTCTGGTGCATGGTAGTGGCCTTCTGCTGTAGCTTTGGTCTGAAGAGAGAGTAACAGCAGACTGAAAGCCCAGAGGGAATCATGTGATAAAATAGCTGGGGTCAGAGGCACAGAAAGTGGAGTAATTGTTTTCATAAAAGCAATTTATTTCTTATTCTGGGATTTCAGTAATATTGAAGTTGCTGAGGACTTCTTTTGCAAAGAGAATTTTGTGGATTAATACTGATTATATGTGCTACAAACCCTTGTGGCATACCTGTTCCTTTAGGTATTCATTCTGACACTAACAATCATGTGCTTTCATCTGCAACCTTGGTGACATTCAAGGCTGGCTTCTGAAGAGAAGACTCAGTTTTAGAAGCACGTGTTGTTTTATATTTGTCAACAGTTCTTTCTGCTAAGGACCCCCCTGATTAAGAGCACACTGTTGTCTTGCTGCTTCGATGAAGTGTTATAAGAAGAATGTTCTGATGCTATCCTAATGATCAGTATTTGCTATGTGAAGGTTTCCATGGGTACACTTTTTAGTCAAAAGATGAGGAAGGCAATTCTGTAGGATGGTGGTTAACAGGCTTGCTGTAAGCGAGAAAAAGAAGACTTTGAGTTGGGCGCTTCTTGTGTGAAAACAGCAAATGTGTCTGCACCTTTGCATGCACTTCCTGTGGTAGTGTCAGATGCTGCTGATCTGACTAACAGGCATGGACATGGTTGTGCAACTTTGCCTGTCATGAATCATCTCCTCTGCCTCTACTTCTTAATATTCAGGTTCTTCTCCATTCTGCTTTCCTTTTTGTCTTAACAGTGCTTGCTGCCTTTCTTACCTTGCTCAGTTTGCCCTATTTGTATGGGTTTGTCACTTGAATACTGTAGTAATGTCATGTTTTTTTATACAAGACCGAGGTCACAAGACAAACTTTGGCTCAGACTGTGAGGCAAAGCATTCAGCTGAGGCACCGAGAGGACTGGCTTAGGGGTTTCAGAGTGCTGGTGCCTTCCCCACTTCAGTTAGGGCAAGTTTGGGGCTTTTACATGAACAACAGCCAAAATGTCTCTCTGTTTTGCCAGTCAGTATGCTTCCTGGATATTAGTGAGATTCTTAGCATTGCACTGCATAAATGGGCATGCAGGTTTTACACCGCGCATGCTGCTAAAACTGACTCATGACTTTCCTTCCATAGACTGTGCTGAAGTGAAACCTGAGGGGTGTGTGATGTAATTACTGCATCAGTGTGGAGCTTTCTCTGCAGTGTGTTCTCACCTCAGTGCCATACTCTTCAACTTCTGTTCTCTAAGGTGCTCAGTGGAGTTTCATGCATGCTAATGAAATTAGCTGTATTAAGTAAACAATCTGACAATACTTATTTACTTTTCTAATGGAGATGCTAACAGGCTAAATTTGATATTGGCACTTTCAAATTAGAAATCTGTACACTTTAGTATACTACAGTATAGTATACTTCATATTTTATAATGAAGTCAAGAAGTTTCTTCCATAATAGCTCTTAGCTTTTATTGTCATGAATTTTACTGACTTTTATGAAAGGAAGCAGTGGCTCAAATGAACTCAGTGTTCTGGTTTTGTGTGTGGAGTCTTTGCACTGAATTCTGGATCTGTATATTATCTGACAACTGAAATTGCTCAACTTTTGGGCCTGGATATGTGAATGCAGAGCTACAGGGGTATTGAAAATCTGAACAGAGTTCATCAGATGCTGCTTTTGAAGGAAACCCTAGAGAGAACGATCTGTAAGCTGTTGAATACATAGTTCTAAACAGGTTATTCTTAAAATGTTATTCCTTCACTGAATGTGGATCATTTTACACAATATAATGTTGTAATGTTAAAGGCCTCTGTGATTTGGAAAAGATGGGGATTGATTTTTTTTTTTAATCTGCAATTTGAAGTAATTAGCTTAAGTTCAGTCAAATTTTTGTGTCTGTCTTCTGTTTTTGTGTGGGCACATGAGCTTGTCCCAACTATTGCTGGTAAGCCGAGTGATTATATCTGTCATCTTTCCTTGCTTTTTCCTTACACATTCCCACAGAATGACCTAAAAATCTTCACATTTAACACTCCAAGCTCTTATTTGCACTCTAAAATGGGTTGTGCTCTTTAAAACAAATCCTGCTATAGGAAAGGACATGGGCCTTTTGTTTCTGAAGTTCTGGCTTGTTTAACATGACTGGGTTAAACAAGCTGGGCAGAGACCTTCCAAGCTGCTGGAAAGGAAGGTTGATGACTTCCAGTGCAGACACAAGGAAGGAGCGAGTTAGGTGCAGAAACCACTTTGTCCACAGTGGGGTAAGTCCATGTGTGTTAAGGCTCTGCTCTTCAGCAAATGGCTGCAGTGGTACAGGATGCTATTGGATTCTCCCATGATGTGCTGAAATTGATGGCCATTTGTCACTTCCACGCTAGTGTTGATAGAATAGAGAGTGCTGGAGCCCTCCTTGGTCATGTCTGTGCAAAGGTCAATGATATCATCTCTTGCAGTAGCTTGTGTTGAGCTGTCAGACTTCATGCAGAAATGGTTACAGAGGACGTGTGTTCCAGTCCTCAGCTGTATTGAGAAGACTGGAATAAAGAGCTGGGAACTGGTAACCAGTTCACTTGGCAGACAACTGTAGTGACATGCATCTGAGCTCTTAGTTGATCTTGGCTTTTAGCCTAGAGGAAGGTTGCTCTCACATGGTAGCCAGCTTCAGGTGTGCCAGCTTCTGCCTTACCAGCTGTTAAAATCACATCAAGTTAAAGAGTTGGAAAAATTAACCATCTCTGATTATAAAGATATTTATGACATCTGGCTGTGGATATATAGCATGCTTACTAAGCACTAAAATAATTTCACGTATGATTCCGAGTTATGGTGGCACTCGGTAACTGTAAAATGCCTGTGTTTCGCTGGACTGGATAATGGGTCCAGGGGTAGGTATGCAGTGGGGAGGGAAATGAGAACAGAACACTGTATTTGCAGTGGATGTGGGTTTTTCAAAACAATTAGTCAAACTAGTGAAGCTGTGTACACATTGATACTACATCTGCCTGATTTCTGTCTTTGTAAGCAAAATACACCTGTGTGGAGTATAAAAGATGACTTGAACCTCTGAATTAAACTTTGTTTACTGCTTGAAGAAATAATTGTATGTTTGTATTGAAATGTGGTGTTGGCATGTGAACTGGAAATCTGATTGAAGCATTGGTGTTTCCTTTGCATTACTGAAGCACTAAAAGTTGGCGAGAGTATAGACTTCATTAGAGTTGTATCCTTGGGCCCTGTTTTGACTAGAAAAGAAAGTGAGAGTTTTGTTTGTTTTTTAATGAAGTTGTCCTGAATCTGTAATTGTTAAAAAGGCTCCTAGTGAGGCTGCTCTGGTAGCCTTCATCTTGGGAGGAAGTCAGGTCCATTATAAAGAACTTTCTTGTACAGTATTTTACTGGGGAACACTGAAGGAGCTTGACCAATCCTTACGTTCTCACGAGGAGAAATGTTTCAAATTTGTCTAAATAGGTAATTGCTTCGTAAGCTTGCTGACTGAAATTTTCGTTTTTTCCTATCACTGAATCTTCAATGTGTGAAGCATTTTCCCATTGCATGACAAGGCTGCAGTTGGCCCTTTTTCTGTTACTTACTTTTTTGTTGCGATATTTCATGATTGACAGACTGCTACTTGGCAGCCAAATCGTAGCATGTTACTGGGTATGGTCAACTGAAATCATGTATAAATCTGGCAGTATAAATTTTAAGTCCAATACAATACCAATATTTTTTTTGAGAAAATGTTTAGGATCCTATGTGAGTAGTTAGAGCGGTTGGCCTGCTTTAAGGAGGAGGCTATTTCATAACTTAATGACTATTTATACATTCAAAGTCCCACGCAATTGGTGGTAAACACAACATACCTCTCTTGCATAGTGTCTTGCAGCAAGGTTAGGTTTGCCTGTGCCAGTCACCTGCAGGACTGTGGTTTGTTTGGTTGGTTTTGTGTGTAGTGTTTTTCATTGAGAAGGTATTATGGTATGAGTGATTTTCTGCACAGGGTCTTAAGATGTGGCTCCTCCTTCCCTTTCCAGTGAAATGTGAAAATAAATGCATGTAAGTCTTCAAGATTCAGTGCTAGTTACTGGAAAGCTACCTTCCACGCTGTCTACAAGAGAGGGTTAAGGAAAGTGTTTTGGATGGAATAGACAAATTATAATAACAACAACAAGAGGAGCAAAACATATTTTTGGCTATAACCAGTGAAAAATGCCGGAGCTGACGTTATATCCGTCCACGTTATCACTTCATTCAATCTAAGTCAGGATTTCCTGGCATTCATCTGGACAGAGGCGATGGACTTAGCTGTTCATGCTATAGCCACTTTTGGGTGATCAAGCATGGCTTCTTGTGTATGTGTTCTTTCCCATATCCTTACCAGCCTGATAAATCAGTAAATTTTCATAAATACTCAGCATATGTAGTTTTTTCATTCCCTTCCTGATTATTGCAGACTAACTTTTCAGTTTCAATCTCTATTTTTAAAGAATCAAAAACCATCTTGCTCTTAGAACAGTTTAACATAACCATTTACAGGAGGCTCACAAATATTGTTAGTTGATCAAAAGACCTAGGCTGCTTCAGCTCTCAACACTGCTAGAGGGCCACACCTGATAACTTTGATTCCTAGAACCAGGTAACTTAATTTTATTGGTTTTTAGTGAAAATATGCTGCTGAATATGCATTTTTGTGTTAGTTGAAACTGACCCCTTCTGAAGCAATGTCCCTTGGAAGAAGGGCATGGAGTTCCTGGGTAGCAGTTGCTTCTAACTCTGCTTGAGAGCTTTCTCTTGTGTGGTGGGAGTGTGTGTTCAGAACAAGGATGAGGAGGGGATTTGGAATGGTTTCTACACCTCTGGAGAGAGTACCCTAAACGACTTTGGCTGTAAAGTCTGAGAGAGAATGCCATGTCCTTTGAAGTTTACAAAGCCCTCTTGTGAATGTAGCATTTTTATCACAGGAGTGGAGGAAAATTGTAAAGAAATTGTTTCTGCTTATATGCAGGTGTGTTTAGTTACTTTGGTGTTTGTATGTATTTTAGCAACAGCAGTATTTTTCAGCTAACTAGAAAAAAATTGGAGGGTGGTGAGTGTTCAACATCAAATGTTCCTATCTCTGTATCAGCTGGCATTAATGTGTGTTTACTTATTTCTAACAAATAATATTGTTTTAGTCATGTTTTTTATTTTCATATTCTAAAACTACTCCTTTGAACAGGGACTTGAAAGCTACATACAGACTTTTTCTTATTAAATAAAAATAAGTTTAAAAAAAATAGGGCTTTAGAGAAGAGGGAGAAGGAACAGGAAAGAGCAGGCAACCAAACCCATGCCTTAGGATACCGTACCTAAGGTGTGGTGGTGATCTTGGTGCTGTTCTGCTCATTTACGTAGGAGATATTAAGGTCTGAGATCTGTCAGTACTCTCGTACAGCATTGAAATGCAACAAGAGCCGGCACGGTGTTGTAAGTACCGGATTCTGCCTCGCATTATTGCTCAAAATTCTCCTTCAGCTGTGCAATGTGGAGCTCTGCCTTCTGCTGAAGGGAAGCTGGGGAAAGGCAGAGGCAGTAAAGCTGGTAGGATAAGAGATTTCTATTCATCTCATTTTCTGGCAGAGGCAGTTCTCGGACGTGCCTTGGCAGTGTCTGTATTTAGTAACCGTGTTCCTGGACGCTGGCCCAGTCACATGGCGCTGCTGGAACAAGTGACATGGGAATGATGCGTTAGCCCGGAGGAGGTGGGGTGGCCCGGCCGGCCGGGCAGCCCGTGCCCCAGCTGAGACACTTGGATCCAGCACCGCTTGCTCCCGGCCGGCTGCTGCCGTTTGGCTCAACCTGTTTGGCTCCAGTGAAAGCTGGAAGTTGGTGGCTGGAGAGGCCTTTAAAAAGATAAACAGGAGAAAAAAAAAACCAAACCACAACACACCCCAAGCCCTAAAAACTGTTAAATTAACAAGTAAACCTTCAGTTCTTTGAAATGATAAAGATTATTACTATGAAACAACCTCTGTAAAATATTTTTAATTTAGGCCAACTGAGCTCTCCTGGCTGTTAAAAACTATGGGGCTTAGGGGGGAAAGTGAGGATGGAAGGGGGAAAGTTGATGAAGGCTAAGCAAGGCTTTCTGGACTGAGGAGAGGACTAGGTGATGGATCTAGGTTGCTAACCTTATTGCATACTTTACCTTTCGTTGTTTTAAAATCCTAGTTTAACAAAAATAAACACACTTTTCTTATTAGTAAAACATGCAGGGTTTTTGTGCAATTGCAAGTCTTGAGTTCTTCTGGTTGTTTTTTTTGCTAATGAGGAATTCCATTGCTGGGACTAGCAACTGAGGGCAGTCTCTGCTGTTTATGGTACTACAAACACGTTATTGTTAGGGTTTTTGTTTGGTTAGGTTTTTGTGTGTTTTACATTACCACTGAGACACTATATGAAACCTAGCTCCCAAACTTCTGGCTTGTAGATAAGACAATGAACAGTGAATCCAAACTTATGAAAGTTGGCTGAGTTGTGAAACACTGGTTTAATTGACTGTTCCTGGTGTTTGTGAAAAGCTGATGTGTGCAATTTATGGTGACTTTAACTTGTACAGATCTGTCTGTTAGCTTCTATCAGGTATGTGTGGGTTTTGTGGTCATTTTTTTGTGCATGTGTGTGATGGTATTGCTTTCTAGCAACAAAGATGATGAAAAATGCTGTCAACTTCGCAAAAATTCAGTATATTCTCCTTCCCTAAGCAGGGAATCTGTGGAACTCTAACCTTTCAGTGAGCAAATATATCTAATGTTGTTTTGTTTTTCATGCAGTAACATATTACTTTTTTTTTAAGACAGTTCTGTCTTTCTGTACAGTGATCTGATACAGAGAACTTTATTTTTCTCCACCAGATCTCATTCCACAGGAAAATCTAAACTGAGAGAAGTGCTGCAAATAACATGTTCCTTCACTTGTTGTATGACTAATGTGCAATGTATCCTGCCTGACTTGTGTGAAACTAGTAACTATGTATCATGCTTGAACAAGGTGGTTCATCTGAGGTTAATAGTGCTTTACCATATTAGGACTACTTTAAATCATTGTGGAAAAAGAATGTGGTGTGGCATCAGCACAATTCTTGCATATCCAAGGTTTTAAAAAGAGGAAGGAGCAATGCAGGGTAAATACTTAGAATTGGGAGGAAAGAAGAGAACCCACATCTTCTATAGAAGCTATTCAACAGAACAGAGGAAAATTCATTATTAAGCAATCCAAAATAGATTCCACTTCACCTTTAAACATGTTTTGGCACTCATCCTGAATGTCTGGGTCGTAGGCATTTTTTGTGTATCAATTTTGCTAAGTGTATGTTTTGCAAAAACAAATGCTTATTGAAACAGCAGGTATGATTCATACTTTCTGTTTTCCTACACTTCTCTAGCCTGTGTCTAACAGCTGTTTAGAAAATAAAACCTTGTGGGGGGCTCTGCAAATATTCTGTTAGATTTGAAAACAGTACTTAAGTTTTAGTGGGCAACTGTAACATAAAGAAAATTATTCTTAATTAGATCATATATATATATTTTTTCCCCACCCCAAATTTTCTTGCTAAAGTATTACTTTGAGTTGAAATCATTTAGGCAATTGTCCTGCAGTGGAGATGAAGGACAGGAAATGACCTACAAACAGAGCAGGTGACATGCTGTCACACAGCCTAGAAAAAGTTGTTAAACTCTGCTTCCCAGAGGATTATATCTGGAGAGCAGGACACTTTCTTCCTTTATCTGCTCCTTGGACTCAGGGGGAGGGAGAAGGTGTCCATGTGTGCGTTTGTGCTTTCTTTTTTTCCCCATTCAGGAACTGTTCTGTGGGGTTTGGGTGGTAATTCCTCCGGTATTTTGGGGCTTCTAGTATTCTACAGATGACCTCATCTACAGATGAGGTAGTGCTGTGAAGCACATCTATTTACTGAGCTTACAGGAGTTCCTAGTTCTGGTTTCTGACATGAATCCAATATTGTGGTCATTTAACTGAATGTTTCAGAACTTTGTTTTAGTTTTTGTTGGGGGGGAAAAAATAGAACAGAAGTGAAGGTTATCAACTGCTGATCTTAGTTTAAGTGTCAAAACCTGGCCATCAGTTGCTTGTTTCATTTGCACTTCAAAGGTGACTAGAAGCACTGATGTTTGAAGTAGTCCTCCTCAATGAGGTGAGGGCTAGGAGTCACCCTCTCCTAGATCGTTTGGATAGCTTGAGAATAGGCCAAAGCTTTTCACTTGTTTCCCTTTGCTTGGGAGGAAGAGTGATTGTGATCTAGTACTTGTCACTACTCTGGGAATGGAAACTGAGCTTTTTTTTTCTTGCTATAGGCTTCCCTCTGCAACTGAGCAAGTTGTTCAACCTAACCACACTCCAGTTTTCTGCTTGACTTTTGTCCAGTGTTTAGAGGTTGGGATTTACGGAGATTACAAAATCCTTGAAGGAAGAGTGTTGTGCTATTTAGCAGGCAGCACGTAGCACTAAGTTTTGAAATCTGTGTTTTCTAACTCTGCTGTATTTCTGGGTGACCATTAATTAGCGAAATTATTTTCCCTTTTTTAATCTGGAGGGCAATAGCATTATTGCTGTCAAATAAAATGTCTGAAATTTTACTGATGGGGCAGGAAAGCTATGTAAGACATTAATTATGAGCAGATGTGGATGGATAACTTTTTTAAAGCAGGCACGGGGAAGAGGATTTTGTTCTGCAGTGGAATTACCCAAATCTGAACAGAAACATTAGGTTCCTTTGTTCTGTTTAAAAACTTAACTTTTCTTGGTCAGAAGTATTTTATTAGAAGTTTTGTCATCAGTATTGACATTGATTTGTTTTAATAGGCACATGGGTATAAATTCTCATCAACCGGCTTGGTCTCTGTGACAAACTTTTTTTGGTGGTTGTTTTCCCTTCTACTTTTTTAAAAAAGCTTTTCAAAATTGTACTTTCAGATTCTTGGCCAAGTGCACTGTTTGTCCTTAAAAGTCAAAGCATTACAGTGCAGAATGTCCAGTGTGTTTCTTGGTGTTGGTCTTTTTTTTTAAAACTGATAACCATATGGCAATGATGACAGATTCTTATGTGCTCCTAAGCTATATGAGGTTGCTAGGGGTTGTCAGATGACACTTGCTCACATGAGAGCCATTAACTGGGTGTTGTAGCCAGTGTTAGAACAACCTTGCAACTAAGGGCGAGTCACTGCAAAAGCAACTATGCTTTTTTTTTTTTTTAAGAGGCCATATGGTTCAGTCTTGTGACTACATAATTGCCAGCTACCTAATCACATACCAGGAAACAAACATAGTTAAAGTCAATATTAGCTGTTGTATCTGCTACAGGTTTGCGCCAGGCTTGGTAGGAAAAACTCTAACAGCAGCAAGAGCAAGTCTATGATGGCTTCTGGAACTTGAAAGTCATGTCTACTCCTCTGTCTGGAATAATTGCAGCAGTACATTAGCTACAGCTGTCTTTCTGCATTAATGGCTTATAGAATATATGAAGATCTGTTTGGCCTTTTTTCCCCTAACAGGAAATTCAGCAGACCGTATTCCTGTCTAGGGAAGAAAGCTGATGGTAAATTACCATTGTTAATGGTTGATCTATAGTAAAGAGATCTGCTTGAGGCTGTATCTCGTCAGCGGGTATTTAGTTTCTTTGAGGGATCTTTACAAGAGGATTTGTAGCAAAAGAAAATGTGTGGGGGCACACCAAAAACTACAAATGGCACAGGGGGACAAGTTGAAAGAGCAAGAAACAACGATGTGCCACTTGGAAATAACCTCTCTTGTACCAAACTGGATGAAAGGATTAGAAAACCTTTGAGAGACCAAAGTGTCAGCTGTGTGAGGAAAGTGACTAGACTGCTGCAAAACAGGTACGCATGAAACTTTTTTGATACGTGATTTTTGACAGAGAATGGACATTTTTAGTTGACATTAGATTTATAATCATGTGCCTGTAAAGCTATTTTGTAAATAATTGGAAAAGTTCTATTAGAAGCTTATTCTTGCTGATGATGGTAACTGATACTCCAGAAAGTCTTCCCTGTTATTTGAAACTGAATCTAGAATCTTGACTCTGTGTAAGATTTATGTATATGCAAACTAAGGCATGAAGGATAATTGCTTTTATTTTCAGAGAAGGTAATCTTGTGTTCTCTTTTTAGTTTTCTAATTAGTTCCCCTCTTCTTTTTTTTTTGCCGCCTCCTGTGTTAGTGGGTCAAGTAGTAACAGTGTGCAGAGCAGACAGGAGAAAATGCTGTGAAGTGGAGGAAGAATGCAGAGGGGAACCCTCTGCTTTGCTTGTAAATGACCTCTAGATCAAGCATTACATCAAAGTAATCTGGAATATGAATAGTGTTTCTTTGACTTCTTTATGGTGCCTCTTTCAGATGTGTGCCAGCATGTCTCCAATGTCTGAGTCTCTACTGCTAAGTAACTGCGTTGAAAATATAGTTCAGGGCAGTTTTTTTCCAAATTCTAACACCCAAGGGTGCTATAACAAATATTCTAGCTTCAGGATTGCTGATTGAAGGAACAGAGAAATATAGATAGATATATAGGTATATAGATATGTTTCAGGCTTTTTATTTCTCTATCCTATAGATGTTGCACTGAAATACTGAGTGGTTAGTCACTTTCAAAAGCATTTTTAAGGTCAGCTGAAGTAGTTTTTGAATATAAATTAATAGGTAACTCTTCAATTACTGCATGCATGCTGATTATTATAAAGGTGAACCAAAACTTTCTTTGTAAAGACCAGGGTTTGAAGATCTATTTTAACTGAAAATACTGATTCAAGGCAAAATGGGGCAAAGTTTTTGTGACTTTATTCCGGAAATAAACGAGTCTGCTCTCTTCTAAGAGAGATCTTGCCTCCATGGCAAAAATATTGACCATGTTGAACATGGCAAAGGGAAGTAGCTTATATGCCAGTTTAAGAGAAAATAAAGCAAACTTAAGCCTAATGTGGAATCTGGGGAGAAAACTTGCCAGGGCATTTGTAAGCTGTTCCAAACTTATGGCCTTATTTGAAAAAAAAAAAGATTATCCATAGTGCTTTAATATCTTTAGTAGACCTGGTTTTCATGTTGTATGAACATAGACAGCTTGATTTTATTTATTTTGACTTAGAGAGGATGTTTATTAGTTCTAGCATCTTCCACAAGCAGGGGAGATCCACTTTGAGGGTGAGGCTAGATAATCTGAGCTGTTCAAACAGACTGCTGATGCTGCAGGGAGTAATCGCATTGCCTAATCACATTGCCTCTTCTTCCTTTGCTTCCTGGCATCATGCTCTTGTCCTTTTTCCTCTTGTGCTGGCCTTAGCCTTTCCAATCCTTCTGGAACTGGTTTCCCTTAGGGAGTCAGTTCAGCTCACTAAGCAGGCATAAAACTGACTTGGAAACAGGAGAACTCAATTAACATTCTAACTAGCCTCAATGCTTATTTGGAGCGTATAGGGAATGTTTTCTTTGTGCCCTTTCCTAAAGGTGTAGGATGGATGAAGTGAGTCAGTGTAACTCATACTGCCACCAAGAGGTGGAGGCTCCATTGCCTTCTACTTCTTCCTTTTTACAGCTACATTTCTGATCCACTTCCATGTCCTGGGACAGACTTCTGCTGCAGAGAACTCGGCTGATTTACAGAAGGGTCCAGTAATTACCAGAGCAGACATGAGTAATAGAAAGGGTCACATAGTCACAAAAAGAGGAGAAAGGATACGTGGGGCTCTTATATTTGTGGTCAAATAACAAAAGGTTATGTTTGGTCAAAATAGCCACATTTAACCTGAAATATGAATGTCTGTACAAGCTCATGTTAATTTAATTCAGCCAATTTTTAAGAATATGCAGGACCTGGCTTAATGCATTGTTTTTAAGCCAAAGTGAAACATTTCAGGTAGCTGCCAGTCTCTTCGCCTCTTTACCTTCCTAGGGTGTAATGTTATCAGAAGCCTGTTTTGTTATTTTGCAGAACGTTGACACTCGGCTGAAAAAAAACCCTACTATAATTTTATTTTTAACATTTTTTTTATAAGTCACTTAGTGATTTGAATTCCTTCAGCATAGATCTTTTATCATTCTATTTATTAAGTAGTTCTTAAATAGGAATTGACCAGGTGAAATCTTCCTTGTAACAAAATGAGAAAATTTATATAAACAGGGCTAAGGCAAATGATGATTCAGTTAGTGTTTAGTGAACTTATTTTTGAAGGCTTTTTTTTGTTAGGTGACTGAAAGAAGCAACAGTTGTTATCAAAAGTGGTGATTGTAGCACGTTTATTCTTGCTAAGCATTCATAAGAAATATGAAGCTTACCCTGAGGATTACTTAGTTTTGTTATAAGAAGTAACACTTGGAGCAGTAGGTACATAAGCAGAACTACTGGCATTATATAGTTCGCCCATAGCTTCCTTCAGTACTTACATATGTTTGTGTAAGCTGGCTTAGGCAGAAACGGAGAAAAAGGGAACAACAGTATGACAGTTCAGATTTCATGAAATAAGTATAAGGAGAACAACTGAGTGTTGAGACTTAAAGCACGAGGGTGCTGGGAGTGGTGGTGAAGAGCTAAAAGGACACTTCTGAGAGGAATGAACATTGATATTTATTGTAATTGGACATGGAGTAGACCATTAGAATCTCATAATATGGTGCAGCTGGAAATATGGGGCTATTTGTAAGCGTGTTGAAGATTTGATTTCTATGTCCGGAAGTGGAGAAATTAATAAGTTTGTTACAGAATAATGTTCAAATTCTGGTGCAAGCTTTTCTCATAACAATTTCAGAATCTTCTTTCCCCATCCTCTACCTATCTCCCACAAATACATTGTGAGTATTTTTTTGTTGCCTTAAAGTTAACATTAGTTCATACTGTGGTATGGAGGAGGAGGGGAAAGAGTCTGTGTCTCCTTCACTATTTTTGGAGGATAGAAATAGATATCCTTTGGTCAAACTTGGTGGTTGAAACTGATTAGTGAATTAACAAATAACTGGGCAAGGTGAACTTGTATGCATATAGGTTGTCTGTGAGCATAGGAGCCTTTTTTCCTTACAAAAAGACAAGCTAAAATATTTCTGTTGCCTATTTCAGATAATTGGCTGTTACTTTTTTAGGAACAACTGATGGAAGAGTGAAAAGATGTTTTTTTTTTTTTCTTCTTAGTCAAACCCTTAAGCTAATACTTTCTAACATCTAAAGGAACGTTAAACTATATAATGCAAAAGTGTGGTGGGTTTTTTTTCATGAACAAATACTTCGTACAACAGAATCTTAAGTCTTTTTCAAAAACTATGTGAAGAAGAGACAACGAAGTGCATGCCTTTCAGCATTGGTAAATAAGCAAGTAACTGATACAGTGATAAGTGAGGTTTAGGGTTTTGGTTTGTACCCATGAGAGAAAGGAGCTGACTAATGACTCTGTGTGCTGCCTGTATTCTTCAACACTCTGCTTTTAGGAGATGATTGTGTACTCCTGCTATCCCTGTTTTGGGGGCTGTATGTTATACAAACTGGCTTTAAACAATAAAGGGTGGAAGTACTGTAAGCACTTTGCTCCTCAGCTTTTGTGATGGGGAGAAAAACATCCCCGGTCATCTGACCAGTCTTGGGCCTGGTGCTAGATTCCACCTGGAGGTAATGAGACTATGGGTTTATATGCCTGTATATAACTTGCCTATAGATATGCTTGATCTTATCAAATGAGTTTTTAATAAGATGGATCTGTCCTGTAATGGGTAGGACTGCTGCAGGAACTGCATCTGTGTTCTGGGTAATTCAAAGCCTGAAAGCAAAGACTTGATTAAAACATATGTTTGACATTTGGTTAGTATTGGAAAAGGAATTATCTGCAGTTACTTCCCTAGATTTGGTCTATTAGTCACATAAAGCCATGTATAATAGATTTTATGTAACTTCTTAGCTTGTTGCTGTCTGCTACTAGAATCTGTTTGAAGTTCTGAAAGATTGCAGCAATCTTTAATTCTAGCATGCTGTGTGGAAAAGGCATCTCAGCAGGCTGTTAAATTGGCTTCTTTAGCATTTGTTATAAAACCCAGTTCATGTCTTGTACAGAAGTTGGTGCTGCCTAAGCAACTTGAAGTTTGCTTTAGTGCAGAATGTGGGAGTTCACCTGTTCATAAGGAAACCTAAATTGATGCAACACAAGTATTGAGCATGCTCTTAGCATTGGTGGGCAGGTGCAAGGCTGGATTCTCTCAGCCTTTGCCTGAAATGAATCTTTCTCAGTTTACACTGGCAGTCCTGTGGCCTGAACTACAGATCCTGTGTCAGTCCTGGAGATAAATAAGGCTTGGCTCTTGCACAGAATTCAAATTAAGGGCATAGAGATGTGCCTTTTCTTTGTTAAAAGGAGGGAAGACATAGTTACTTCAGGATTTGTTTGTTGCGGAAGTCTCTAATTAAATAGGTGGCTGTATAATTGTAGAGGTGTTGGTGTATCCGGACTGAAGAGCATCAGATTCATGCAGCAGACTAGAATGAAGTCTCTCGATGGCTGTGACTTCTCCTGCATTCTGTGTAACTGGATTTTGTAATGGTATCACGCAGGCAGTGGGCTGAGAAACTAGTAACAGACTTTGAAAACAGATGGTGTAGTTGCAGCTCTCTGTGTATGTGAGGTGTGTAGGATCTTTGTTGGGCAACTATCAACAATGGTATCAGGTCTGATCTCGTGCAAGTGAACTTAATGCTGTGACTCTCTTTGAAATGGGAGACTTGAAATCTGCCTGGCCAAGCATTTTGTAGGCAACAGGTTATGAGCACATCAGTAAGTTTCCTTACTGTTGATGGCAAAACAGCCTTTAGCATTGTTCCATGATCTGGCTTTGATGTATACTGGACCCTTGTATATTATGTACATAGAGTATATTTGTATCAGATTACCTTACAGTGGAGATAAGTATCTGGCTTATTCTGTCCCAAGGTATTTAAAAAAGAATAAAACCTTCCAGATTGAGGTCTTCCAGATTTGAAAAAGGTGCCTATTTAGCCTTACTTGTATTTCTAACCATGTAGAAAGGGGAGTTGATGTCTGAAATGGAAATTGAAGCACAAAGAAGCTATGAAGCTGGCTTAACTTATGAGTTTGAAATTTGCAAGTCTGAGTGTGCTCCTAAAGCAGTTGCCCATGGTTACCTTACTGACTCTAGCAGGAGTTGATGGTGTTTACCTCACTATTGATTTATGCCTGTCAACAGAGCATGGAATAATAGAAATAGCTTCAGAAATTCTAGTCTTTCAGCTGTACAGAGTTTTTGTGCTCTTTCCTCAATTGTCTATTTTTTTTCTTGGTAGGGTGTAGTTTGGGAAAATTCCTAAATGAAACATCCATTTAGGTGGGAGATCAGTCTGGCCTTGACTGAAGTCTGTTGTGCAACTTGTTAAACCAACAACTATTAATAACAGTTGTACTCTTACCCCCTAGATTCAGTCCATCCAGGTCAGGAGTGAGGCAATAGGACTGAGCACCAGTGCTGTGTGACACTGCTTTATGTAGTAGTAGTTTTTTTCCATTAATTCCAGCTTGTCAGCTACATAATGTGAAAAGCATTTTCTGCAGCTGAACCTGAGGCCAAGCAAACCTCTATCCTCTGATATGCAGACCAACTCCCTTTGGAATTAAGAAATAAAGTCTCTTGCCATTGCAGCCATGATCAGTTGTGCTCTTCAGCCTCCTGTGGTAGTGCAAAGAGGCAAGTTGTGTGCCATGGTCTGTCCTTGAGGAATGGGCAGATTCTGGCTTCAGAGGATGGTTTTGCTTCAATTTGAATCTCAGTGGCATCTTGGTTTCAGCTACTAAATGAGTTTCCTCATAGCTGGAGATCAAGTCTCAGTAATTTATGATAGCTCTGTAAACCCTGAAACATCTCAAAAGAAAGGGGAAAAATAATGGAACAACACAAACCTTGTCTTCCAGTTACAAGAATTAAGCTCTGGAAAAATAACATATTGGCAGGAATAGGTCAAAAGGAATTGGGTTTGCGTTGTTTAGAGGAGAGAAGGTGTAAGCCTTCAGTTTGTGAGAGGCTGTAGTAAAGAGGGTGGTAATCTGTTGTTCTTTATTGCCACTGAGAGAATTGCACAAAATTGTGCACCTGCCTTGCAATAAGGGTGATCCAGACTGTGTATGGAGAAGAGAGTAAATTTAAGAGTAGTTAAGCACTGGAGCAGGTTGCTGAGACAAAGTCTCGTGTTCCCTTGCTGGACAATTTTTAAGAAAGGTTGGATGAAAATTGTTCTGGCTGTACCTGCCTGTGTATGAGTGACACTGGGCTTAGATGCTCCTTTTAATTCCTTTTTGGTCGCAGTTCTGTGGTTACAGCCTGATTCTTGTAAATGCTGAGTGAAAGATGTATTTGCCTATTTCTTCACTTAAATAAGCCTGCAAAGTAGTAAGCACACTATTTTAACATCTTGTGTTCACAATCTGCAGCTGGTCCTCTTCAGAGTTTGACTTGAATGAAATCCGCCTGATAGTTTACCAAGACTGTGAGAGGAGAGGCAGACAGGTCTTATTTGATTCCAAAGCAGTCCGCAAAATTGATGAAGCTGTGGTTCAGGTATGAAATGCTAATTTTGCTTTTGTCCTACTACTCTTTTGTTTCCCTTCCCAAAAGCAGGAATTTTAATATGACGATGTCAACTTCTTAATCTTACGTGTGATCTTTCACTTGATCTCAATTCTGTGATAGCTGCAACAAGAATGTGTTAGATTCCAAAAGGCCTATGAACACATATCTGGTATTTGAAATATAAATATGGTATTGAAACTTAACTTAGACCTGATTTGCTTTCAAGCAAAGTAATCTATACCCCTTTAAACTGAGTATTTCCTTAGCCTTTTTAATATTGACTGGGATTGCCTGTTGTTGTTAGCCCTGGTTGTGCAGTCCCATTGTTCCACTGATGTCTAGCATGTCTGTAATGTGCTTGTCTTCCTTTGGTGTTTGGATTAGTAAAGTTGTTGGCTTTATGTGAATTAAAACAACTTTGCTTTGGCTAACAGTGCCATAATGTGTAAGACTGACACATGGCAATATATGGCTACGTAAGTTTTGGTGACACACATCGAAGCAAGAGTAGATGCTGTCTCCAGGCTCACAAATGCTTCGAGTAAACTTAAGTGATTTTAAGACAAGTAAAACAATAGTATTTTCTGTTTTGTGATAGTTTTGTTTTTGTTTTTTTCCCCCATTTTTTTTCTACTAGCTCTGTGTTTCTCTTCTACACTGAATTATTTCAAATTTTTGTTTGTTTTGTAGTCTTTGTTACAATCAGCAGCTTCAGCCTGTCAGACTAGCATGCTTTATTGTAGACTCACAGGCTATATATGAATAATTGTGGCTTGTAGAAATTACTTATGAAGATGCTTAAAAAACAGCAATATCTATTTCAGTCACACTGCAAATATGCCATTGTGCTAAATCAGTAAGACTGAGCATCATCAGCTGATGACTGATCATCTGCTTAAGAGGGTAAATGGGTCAGACTAGTCTGTTTAATCTTGCTCTCCCTTTTCTCCTCCTCCTTCCCCTCCCCCATCCCCCAATCAAGGTCATTACTTTGTGTCTTAAAGTTGGTTAAAACACACAGCATGTGAGGAGGGAATGTATTTCTGGCTTTGTAAATACTCAAATTATTCCACTTGATTGAATACTGTAAAAGTTGATTACAAAATGTCCTATGCAAGACTTGTGTAAAACAGATTGTAACCTCCCTCATAACACAGAATGCAGGCTATAATCTGTTTTCTAGCCAGTCACTAGTCTAGGTACCCTTTTAAAACAGCCAGAGCACTTTGAATGACATGCTAACACATAGATGTTAAGTGATCTTGAATGCTTGGTCACTTGTTTGGTATATTATCAAACAGTGAGCCTGAAACTTGATTCATTTAAAGTTAAGGAAAAATTACACTCAAACTGAGTCCTGTTTAAACTAGAGTCAAGAAAGTGTGTGTGTGTATACTGCGCATTTATCCATTTTACTGAAATACAGTAAAGCTTATTCACATTGAATATTCAAATACGTTGTTTGTGTCTAAAGTAGTCAATAAATTTACATGGGGGGGTCTGTATTCCACTTAACCATATGTTTGTTTAATACAGCATTTCTTTTCAGTGTTCTTAATCTAATCTCCAGTTCTTTCTGCAGATGGCATGTATCAGACCACCTTTTTTGGGCAATTTTGTCAATAGCTCATTCAATGTGTGACTACTGACACTGGTGAATTTCTAAACTCTTAATGACAGTAACATTGGGATTAGATAAGAAATAGCACATATGGATTATGCTTGGAAAAACTGCACGAAAGGAGTGCAAATATAGGATAAAATACAGAAGTACAGGATTTTACTTTTTTTTTTCCCACATGCTAGTAGGCTTATTTTTAAATCTGTAAAGGAGCTGTACTATCACTTTCAAGAAATGCACTGTCAACCTTTCAAAAAAATGGCAGATCATCTACTCCACTTTTCTTGGTTTACTCTTTTTTTTCCCTGCATCTTTCCTTTTGCACATTTCATCATCTTGTCATTGTGACTTGAGTAGTCTAAAACTTACTACAGTTACTGCACTGAGTCCAAAATATGGCTATGACTGCTTTTGACTAGCTTCTAGGTTATTACTGTTTCTTTTGTCTGCTTGCTTGTTTTTTCTGTAAACTCTCTACATGCACGTTCCCAATGAGGTCAGCCACGCTGGTATAGAATGAGGCTTATAAAAATACAATTCATTCTGATGTGCACCAAATGAATATTTGCATTAATACACATAAAATATATGTACATTAATCGATTTTTAATCTCTTAAATGTATACATGTTTAGGAGCGTAAGAGAAGCTTTCTAAGCAGTTTTTATTGCTGCAAGGTTACAGTTTTGCTCCCTTCATATAAACCATTTCAAGTGCACATGAGAAGTATGTTCAAAATAATGTGACCCTTTTAACTGACATCTAAAGGACATTCAAATTGGGGGGAAGCAGAAAAGAAACTCATTAGTACTTGTTCAAGAAAACTGTATTAAACAAATCCCGATGAATGAAATGTGGCTCATTTTATGAAATGTTTGAATAGTATTAATATAATTGGTATCTTTCTGAGAATTCCTTTACACCTTTTGATCGCTTCTAAGTTGTTGTTAAAACAGTGCTTTGAATGAAATAGTCATCTGAATTTAGGCATTCATTTGCTTGTCTTTTTTTTTCTTTCACACAACTCCTTTACAGGTTTAACAAATAGATTTTATAACCTGGTAATTCTACCAAATGATGTGTTGCTCCCCCCTTGTTTTTGCTGGTTGTTCTGTTTAAGAAATCTGTTGGGAAGCAAAAATTTATATGCTATTTGAGTGATTAATTGTGCAAATGATTACAGAAATTGGTTTGTAAGTAACCCATAAGCTGAGATTTTGTTTGTGTAAATTTTGGCAAGTGTTACAGATGGCAATTAATATCAATTGGGAGTCAAAGCCAGTGGAACTTTGACTACTCTGACTATGTGTGATATTATGAAAACTTGTCTGACAATATAAATACGAGAGTAGTTCTGTGCTTTCTCTGATGCTGGCCTTTTCAAAATTCTTTTAAAACTGATACATATTTCTTGAACCAAATAAGAGTATCTTTTATTTCTGTTGCTTACCAGTAGTTTAAGAAAAGTCTTGCTGTGGTATACTTAGAGATGGGAGTTCTCATGTTTGCTTTGTCTTCATCATTGCTCTATTTTTACACAGAAAATGGCAGAGGATGCTTCTGTAAAGACTTCTGCCAAGAGCTGCCAAGCAAGCAATGGGAACAACAATATTTCTTCCCAGAGTCCCTCAAGAAGCTGTGTGCAAAACATCAGAGAACAGATACCGAAGTATCAGGTAATGTTCATTACTTTTCTTGCTTGTATTTATCCTTTTTTACTGAATAAGTTTGTATATAAAAGCCTTAACTTAGATGCATTTAATGACCAGCTATATTTCCAGTCTATTACAAGTTAAGATTAACCTTGAGAGATCCACCCTATCTTTAAAGTGTTGTAGAATAAGAACACATGGGTACATCTTAACCTTTTGGTCTCTCTTGGTCTTGTCTTTCAAAAAGTTACAAAAGGTATTCAATAGCATTATTATTCGTGAAGGTCATAAAAAGCCCTGTACCGCTCTCTGCGGTACATCTGCCTATACTTCAGGTCAGTTCTGAAGAAGCTGTTGAACATGACATATTAAAAGTCCCTTTAGTCCGTCTTACTATGCCGTGAAATTGCGAGAACTATTTTTTTAGGTACTCTGACTGTTTCTCAGTAAAAGCATAAACATTTCATCTAGAAAAATGTAATTTGAAGTGTATATAGATTGAAGTAGGATTAAAAAAGATATTTAACTAGAAGGTAAGCAAATTGCTTCAGAACTACCAAACTTCTCTCCATATTTGCTAATGATGATCAGTCCAAAACAAAATACGAATTTGGTCTGATTATACTTAGGAACATAGTCTTCACAATTTATTTTCCAATCAAAAATGTTTCCAAGAAGCTTTCTAGGTAAGGGCAGGGAAGGAGAATTTACATATCTGAATAAGGAAGACAGTTAAGTAATAAGGAAGACAGTTTAGTGCTTGGGGATCCAGCCCACAGAATCTAAGTCCTGTGAACACCCACAGGTTTCATAAAACACTCTGCTATGTGAGTGTGTTGCTGGACACAGCTATTTCCTTGGAAATGCAGTAGATCTTTTTTCCTCGTTCTTGTCTTTGAAGGTCCCCTTGGAACGAGGGTAACAGTGCCCATCTAGTAAGCAAAACAGTATGTTTTCCAGCTGTACTTGCTTGTACTTGCACTCAGTGTGTTAGAACCACACAGGATCTTAGTCTGCAGGGGAAACAGAACTTTACTTGTATTCTCCATTGAAAATGTAGCACTATGGCACTATATGAAATTGAAATAGTATGCCAAGTTATTATTGACTTTGCTCTTCCCATATTCTTGTCTGTATAGTACACCAGACCAGCCTCTGATGTCAACATGCTTGGAGAAATGATGTTTGGCTCAGTGGCAATGAGTTACAAAGGCTCCACCTTGAAAATTCACTATATACGGTGAGTGTCCTTTTCTGTGATGCAGTCTCCTGTCAGGCACTTGGAATTGATGACTCACTGAAATGACTGTTTATCCTTTCAGCTCTCCCCCACAGCTGATGATAAGTAAAGTCTTCTCAGCCAGGGTAGGAAGCTTCAGTGGAAGCAACAATAAGTAAGAATATTTTTTTATTTTTTTTCTCTGTTCAATGCAGTTGTTTTTCCTTCTTTCTCCTTTTGTAGTCCTTCTGTCACTGCTTATAAATTTGATTTAGCCAAAGTGGAAAAGTCTTGTAGGAAATCAGAAATGGCAGCTGTGCAGAATGATTCTCTTGATAGATCCCAGATAGGCCACTCAAGTTTAAAAAGTAAAATCTCTCAGGGTTTCTGCTGCTTAATTTGTCTAGGACATGAATAAATTTCAGTGGCTAGGTGCTTTGGACCATCAAAGCATCTGTCTCTTCCTGCTGCCAGAAGGGTGAAGAAGGTATGTGTTAAGAAAGCTTTGTATCACTATACCCCACTTCTGTTTCTTCAACAGTGACAGAAGTGATACTGTTTTTCATCGGTTTCCTTTTTCCAGAAGTGGGCAAATTTGAATAAGCTAAATCCCAAATGTGACGTTCAGAAAACTTACTGGTCCTTGAGTTTGATTGTAAAGTTAATCTTCAGCCTTCGTTTTTCCATAAAAAGAGCCTAATTCTCAAGCTGGTATTAATGCCTGTTAATCATGTTCTTAAAGAACACTGGCTTTTCCCCCTTTTTTTAGCTTGCAAGATAGCTTTGAATACATCAACCAAGATCCCAGCCTGGGAAAGCTGAACTCAAATCAGAATGGTTTGGGAACCTGTCGCAGTGGAAGTAATTTAGGTAAATATTTCCAGGTTCTATGTCTTTCTGACAATGAGGCCATCTGTTCATTCGGTTTGGTTTTTTCTGTGCATCACCTTCTTTCTTTAATTTTTACTTTTTTTGCATTGCGTTTTCTCTACATTGCTTTTGTTTCCTAGGTGTGTTACAGCTGTGTAGCAGCAAACTGCTGCAGGGTGTGTCTGAAGGAGGTCCCCTCCGGCTCATCCGCAGTGCTTCTTTCTTTGCAGGTTTGTGTGGAATGCCAGCCACAGTGTGACCCATCCATATGCACACACAAATCCAGCTCCTCCTGAATCCTTGCAGGACATAATTACTCTCTAGAAACAGAAAGGGCTAAAATAGTGATAGCAGATGTATCTGACATACTTAAAAAAAATACTTTCTTCCAAAAAAACAGTTAATTGCTTTTTATTCGTATATCTTTTCCAATTCCTGTGTTTAATTTGAAAGGTATTTTTATGCAGTGTTTAATAATAGAGCCCTTATGTTTCTTAGGGAACTTATGTTTCCTGGCTTATAGCTGGTTTCTTGCTGGTGTGCAGGTGTCTTGCTGGTGCACAGCTTTTTCTTCTCTTACCTCTTGCTACTTTTTTTAATTTGATGGCAGACATTCAAAATTAATTCTTGAGCTAAGTCTGGGAGGCTTTAAGGTTTTATCAATATCAATTTCTTTAGCTTTCAAAACTTTAAACTATGTAAAGTCTCCTTTTACAGGCATACTGATGACCCCAGCAGGTGGGTAGATCTTAAGCCTAATTAGTTCTGTTAATTGCAAAAATGTGAACTGGAATACCAATGCAGTTTCTTCACAGCCTTTGCAAATCTTGCATGCTCTACAATTTGAGTAACTCTGCACTACTAACACTTCAATGTAATACAACATAGGCTGAATGTGTCTTACTGTGAGGCTTTGCGGACAGTAAATCTCTGCTTGGGGAGTGAATCAGAAGCTTAATGGACCTTGTATTTGACTATTTCATTATGATGTTTACCTGTGTAGAATGAGTCTTGCACACACAGAAAAGGTCAAGATGGGGGTACCAATAGCCCTCATTTTCAAAGTATATCTGATTTTTTATAATGTAGACTGTTCACATTCTTAAGCTTCTTAAAGATATTTTTGGATTGGAGCAAGTAACCAACTTCATCTAGTAACATGATACTCAGTATGAGATACTGTTTGCTGCCACCTCTGCTCACGCCATACTGCTTATTTGTAGTGACGGTACAGGATGTAACTTTACTGCTTTATGACCTTTAAACTTAAACATTTTTTAAATGCTGACAAATAGTATGATGAGTTATGTAATATTTTCTATTGATCTGTTTGTTTTAGCACACAGCACGCCTGTGGATATGCCTAGCAGAGGACAAAATGAGGACAGAGACAGTGGCATTGCTCGGTCAGGTATCTGCTGTCTGTCTTGTTTGCCTACTTTTGTAATTACAATTCTTTGCAGATTTTCACCTGAAATATAGGCACCTTATGACCCATAAATCCAAGGTTTTTTTTGATTTGCTAAGCAGTTTTCTTTCTGCATTTGCCCCAAGCCTTGATGCAAGAATATTTGTAATGATATTCTCTGCTTACAGACATTATTTTCTGGGTTCTTAACCAATTTATAATTTGGAGAAAGAACTGGCTAGGGCCTTTCCTAAAGCAGGGAAAAAGAAGATGTTTTTGCACTGAATAGGAAAAGAAGGCAAGGAGACTAGGAGACCTGTCTATTGTAAAGGGAGGGCAACATCTCTTAGGACAGAATGCCTTTAATGAGAATAAGAAGACATTTAGTATGTTCTAGTAGGGAAGATTTATGACTTTACAAGAAAAAAATGTCCTTAGGCAGTAAGATTTATTTAAAATAATTGTCTCTCCTGGTGCAAGTTAAGTTATGTGAAAAAGATCAGCAAGCAAGAACAATATTTGTGGGAATTTCTTCCCAGTTAGAGTATGAAGAAAAACATTACCCAGCGCTCTTTCTAATTCAGTACATGTGGGGTTTCTTGCTTTCTTAATAGCATCTCTGAGCAGTCTTCTGGTCACTCCTTTTCCATCTCCAAGCTCTTCATCCTCATCTTCTAGCAGCTACCAACGTCGCTGGCTCCGAAGTCAGACAACCAGTTTAGAGAATGGAATTATTCCAAGGTGGTGAGTGCAACACCTTTCTTCTTACAACAGCTGTTTGGCAGTAATTTAAGATAAATAGGGATTAAGCCTCTTTTCTTTAAAAGGACAAATCCTGTTATTAAATGCTCTCAATTCAGTCTAGTTTCTGTGCATGTTACATAAGATTACCAACATTACGAAAGATCAAGTTTTGGCTGAACATGAACTGCAAAGCCCAATTTGAAATATACTTATTTTCATTCAATGTATAGATTGTGTCTGAAGCCACATTCTGAAAAGCAAATTAAACTGTATCTGAAGGAGCAGTGCATCCTCTTGAGATGAAAGGGTTTGTAACAGCACTGTTGCTATGATTACATTATACTATCATGAAGTCTGACTAGTGAACAGTTACTAAAATTTTGGAGTAATAGCCATGACAACTCTCTTGGCTGGTACAGGATGTTCCTGATGTGACTTCTGCCAAAACAGGAAGAATAAAAAGAGCTGTGATCAAAAAGCTTGGCTTCTGTTTTGGAATTTTATTAGCTTTTGTAGCTCAGTGGCATAACAAAGCATGGAATGCAGCAGACTTCATAGCTAATAAGCAAATTCTTCCCTTGTCAGTTGCAAAATAACAAATGTTTCTTGATTATCTGCTCATATGTACTCATCCACCTGCACCCAGAGACAGCATGGAATTAGTGGAGAGCTACAAGAAATTCCTGCTGTTTGGCCTCTCTCCCTCTTCAGTGTTTTCAGTTAAGAGAAGCTTAAAAGCTGCCAGTTAAAATACGTAGTCAGTAAAAAACAAAAACAAAACCTTATGAACAGACTTCTTTCCTTAGGGTCAACATTTGAAACTTTTTCCTGGATATTCTCACTGAATAATTTTTAACATGAAGAATTGTGCAGTGGTGCTAATGTAGCAGTCGTGCTTTCTAAATCATGCTTGCAGTTGAGAATAAGCCAGTAAACATTTTGCTTTCAGTAAACTGAAGTACTTCATAGTCTAGTTTCCTAAAGAAATAAGGCTGAGAGCAGTACATGCGAAAAAAAAAAATTAAACATTTAGAGTAAGAAAGATAATTTCAGCCCAGTTTAAGAAGCCAGTTTCACAAATAGAAATTCCATCAAAGTAACATATTGTTTAGAGGAAAGTAGCCTTCTTGGTTTGCTGCTTCATTTTAGGGAGTAGGCTGTGTTTTTTCCACATTGGAGAATCTATCCTGGGGAAAGATACTGGAAACAAGACATTATTTCTGCCATCTAGAACTACTCTTGAATTGGATTTTTTCTAAGCCAAAAAGCCTCTTTAGATGCTTGTTTTGTGATTACTTGCTAGAGAAACAGTAGGCTTCTGGTTGAATACTTCAGTGGCAGCAGAAATTGCACTTCAGTTTGTACAGCCAAGATTTTACAGTCTCTGTGACTGATGTTTTAGGCCAATAGCTCAAAGAAAATGAGATATCTAGCTGGAACTCTATGTAGCCAATTGGCAGGCAAGCTAGATTAGCAGGATTGAAAAGGCTTCTCTCTCAGACCTAAATTCTGCAATTTCTGTTCCTGGGAAGCAGTACAAAAGCTTGTGATGTTTCTTAGATGCTGACTGACCATCCTTTCCCAACATCCTTGGGAATTTTTGTCTCTGCATGCAAGTTCCTGAAGTTCAAATGAGGTTATGTTTTTGTCTTGAACTCTTGTTTCCCACAAGCTATTTTTTTGCTGGGGTTTTATTGTGTGATTCTCCTGTATTCCTAGACTCATACCTCTATGATGAGAAACTTCTGTATATTTAACTTTGTCAAACCAATTAAACTGTAAAACCACTTATTTTTAGAATGAGCTTAGAATTAATGCTTAGCACTCAGGCTTTCCTCTTGTTAATTGCTTCATAGTGGTCTATAAATGCCACAGGCTCCATTTCAAGATAATTCTAATATGAAAAGCCTTCAAGCTTTTAATTACCACTCACTGATATTGCAGTCTTAACTTAAAAAGAAGCTCCAAAACCAAGCTATTTTCATATGAGCTGCTGCTCTGAATGTCTCCATTTGCGTTCTAATGGCTTGTCTGTTCTTACCCATTTCCCCCTATAGTTTCTCAGTGTATTAAAAGCTATTATTCAATTAAACTTCCTTCCAAAAGAGATTTTGACCATACTATTTTACTCATTAATGTATATACTTTTTAAAGATGTTTTTTCAGTGAAATTGATCAAGAAACTTTAAGCAAGAAAAAAATCTTTTTTTCTAAATCCATCAATATCTAGCAGTGTAATGCAAGTATTTATGGAGGATCAGGATGAGCGGATTGCTACCCTTTTGTATAATCACAGAAAAACTTATCCAGGGCTGAGACTTGTGGATATCATCCAAATCAGTTGCCTGTGCAAAGGACTGGCTTGGAATTTAGATGAGGCTGCTGTGGAACATGTCTAATTGAGTCTTGAAAGTCTTGAATGATGGGGATTCCACAGCCTCTCTGGACAGTGCTTTCTGGTGTATTGACCATTTTCCCCACATCCAGCATCATCTGCAAACTTACTGAAGGTGTGTTTTAATTGACAGGCCAGGCTGATAGAGAAGATATTGAGCAGCACTGATTCCAGTATCAACAGGTGTAATATTGAAAAGTGCCATAACTGTTGAAAGAAATGTGGCAGAGCTATCAAGTCAATAAACAGAACTTGGGGAAATAATAATGGTTGCAAAATAGTCACTGTTTATTTTTTTTAGCAAAAACCAAAACATTTTAAACTGACGTATATCCAACTGAGCTAGGCACTCATGTTTGTAGGCATTAAGTTTGTGTTTTCATAGTAACTATTAAGTGGTGACATTTTGTCTTCAGTTAAAATATAAAATTTTGTTTTGCATGGTTAAGCGTCTTAAAGCATCCATCTTAAGATGCTGGAACAATATAGGTTTCATGTTTCCCAACTCCCCTCATGAGCAGCAATACAGATTCAAGAGCATCATGGGCATACTGCTGAGCACCTAGGCAGGTGTTTGAGCACTGGATGCAGTTCACAGATCTGAAATTACCTTTTTTTGCTAACAGTTTTGTGTGTTGTCTCCATTCCTTTTTCTTGATCTCCATTAAAAATAAATCCAGATGGAGGGATCTTGTAATAGCTCTGTTCAAGGAAAGTGTTCATACCACTTTAGGAGCTGGCCTCTTTGGGTGTTGCCTGCCTCCTATCTGAGCAAACATAGGTCTTAACTGAAAATTTTGTTGGATAGTCTCTATTCAGAGACAGGTGACAGCAAGGTTTTATGTAGTCAGGTGAAAGAGACCTAAGAATGAATTTCCTTCTACTATATAGAGACATATGGATAGAAGAT
Organism: Arenaria interpres; assembly: GCA_013399435.1. Lineage (NCBI taxonomy): Eukaryota > Metazoa > Chordata > Aves > Charadriiformes > Scolopacidae > Arenaria > Arenaria interpres. The sequence goes on along the minus strand of VXAK01011654.1, from coordinate 69,500 downwards.
GAATTACCTTGTCAGTACATAGGTAACTGTCCTAATAAATCTGTCTTACAGGTCCACTGAAGAAATGTTTAGCATGGCTGATGAAAGCTGCAGCTCCAATCCTGCAATGGTTCGGAGGAAAAAAATTGCTATCAGCATAATCTTTTCTCTGCCAGAAAAAGAAGAAGCACAGAGAAACTTCCAGGATTTCTTTTTCTCACACTTTCCTCTCTTTGAATCTCACATGAACAAGCTGAAATATGCAATAGAAAAGGTACAGAATACTAGCTTGGCTTAATGTGGGAAAATAAGTGTCAAACAGAATGAAGTAATCTAGAATCTGATAGATGATGAGTGGGAGAAGGTGCGTGGTTTCAAGCTTCCCTCCCTCCTTACATGCGTAGGCCTGAGCCCAGTGTAGGAATTCAGCATTTGCTGAAAAAGAGGTGCAGTTTCTTTTCTAGTCAGAATGAGAATGGAGAGTCTTATGCTATGGGTGGTTTTCTTTTCACCGTATTTCACTATGAGGTTTTCTGGCTCCTTGGGGACTGGAAATGATGGTATTCTACCCTTTGATGTTTGTTGCTGTCTTCCCCTTACTCTGTCAAAAATGTTCTCTCTGCTCCCCATGTCCAGTTTTAGGGATTGGTCTCATGAGGTGGAGGGAGGTTGGCAGCTATTGCTGTTCTAAGTGGCTGTGTGGCACTGGGGCTAGATCTTAATCATTTTGACATGTTAATGAAGCTTAAAAAGATGAAGAATGCGAATCCTTTAAGAAGCTGTTTTGTGTCTTTAACTCTTAATCAAGGCCATGATCTCATGTAGAAAGATAGCAGAATCCAGCCAAAGAGTGCAGGTTTATATCAGCCGTGTCATGGATGCCCTGGGAGAATTCAGGTGAGTTGATGGAATTCTGAATTACTAGGAGAGCTCTTCTCATGTCCATCTAAAGTTATTTGTCACTTCAAGACCGACCCTGCATTCAGTTGCTTATAACTGGAAGTTAGTGTGAATGAATTTTCTGTGTTGGGTATTGGGTAAATGATTTTTAGAAAGCTTTAGTAAAACCAGCTTAGCTGTTTTCAGAAGGAGAGTAAAAGTAGTTCTGTTACACTCACCTGTACCCGGGACTCTCAGTTAAAGTCTTTCAGATCTCATCAAGAGTTGGCTTGTGCTGATGCCTGTGCAGATGAGTGGATTGATTGTTGTATTCAGGCAGATGAGTTGTCTGCTCCTAGCCATAGAGGCTGAACAGGGTAACTGACAAAAAAGTTGCTGTCAAAGGCTCTACTTTGGTACCTAAGAGAGGAAGGAATGGCCAGAGGCTAAGAAAGGCAGCCCAGGAGAGAGAGACAAGGCTTTGGTGGGATGGAGTTTCTGTAATGCTTTGAATATGGAATCGAATCACTGCAGTGAATAAGTGGGTTCTGTCCCCTCTCAAAATGATTTCTGAATCGATTCTCTAAGTACAAATACACAGGGGAATGCAAGAAAGGGAAGACAAATACGTAATATTTGAAGACACTAAGTTACTGGTATACTGAATTAAACAGACTAATGTTCTGAGACACTGGTAATCAGTGTCTGGAAAACTCTTCCGGTTTTAGTCTTCTAGATTTTACAAAAAGTTAAAAAAAAAAAAATCGATGACCAATAGAAGAGGAAAGGGGCTACTTGTATTTGAAAGATTGAAATGTGCGTGTTAACACTTACTTTTTGGGAATTTTCTTTGAGCAGAGTTACCATCTGGAACCTATATTCTGTTCCAAGGATCGCAGAGCCTGTGTGGCTTAATATGATGTCCAGCACGCTGGAAAAGAATCAGCTATGCCAGCGTTTTCTTAAAGAATTTACTTTTCTGATAGAACAGATCAACAAAAACCAGTAAGCTTCCCTTGCCTCCTTTTTCTTAAAAAGCTTATGTGCCTCCCAGGGCATGTGAATAAATTAAAGCACTTAATGGGATATTCTTTTGCTGATGTTACTTTGGTCATATTCTTTTTCCTAGGTTCTTTGCTGCTTTGTTAACTGCGGTGCTGACATATCATCTGGCTTGGGTCCCAACAGTAATGCCGGTTGACCATCCTCCCATAAAGGCCTTCTCTGAGAAGCGTACATCACAGTCTGTGAACATGTTGGCAAAATCCCATCCGTATAACCCTCTCTGGGCACAGCTTGGTCAGTAGGAAATGGAAAGCTTCTGACTTCTCTATAACTAGCATCTTTCTGCATCTTCTCCTCTTACCTGAGAGCTACTTGTGATCCAGATCGCATTTGGTGATTTGCCTTGCCGTAAGCTGGGCAGAGCTGCTAACAGATCTTGCACCTGCTTAAACAGAGTATTTGGAGGCCTGTTTGCGTAGCCTCAGTGCTCTGCTCTTTTCCTTGGTCCCTTGTTGTCATCCTCTGTTACGCTACCTGGTTAAGTAACTTGGTATAGAAGTATTAAGATGGTGCAAATGCTTTGAATGATCTGAGCAGTTTGGGAAGAACAAGAAGGAACAAACTGGATTGAGGGGAGTTCTCTGGGCCTTGGAGGCCCTTTTATAGTTGAAACTGCTCTGGCTACCTCCTTTTATCTCTTTCTCACAGAAATAGGATGGACACCAAGACAACAGAGAAGTCTGGCAACTGGCAGTACCTCCATTCATTCAGTTACGTGAGTGGGCTTGGGCCAAGACTTTCTTTTTATGCCCAGCTCCTCAGACTGTCCTCTGACAAATATTTTATAGCTTCTAAGTTATCTTGATACAGGGGATTAAATAATTGCTGTCAAATGAGTAGGTGAGTGAGAGCTGAGAGTATAATGCTGCCAGTGGTAAATCCTTGAAAATTCCTCCTCTTGGCAGCAGCTGTGAGTCTGACATCAGGTCAGCCTTAACTTTAATATACTATATTGCCATGTAAAATAACACACACTAAAGCAATAATGTGACTTTTACACTGTGCTACTGGTTGTGTTTCTTGCTAATTATCTCAGTTATGTTTGTTATTCTCAGCAATCTTTATGAAAATAAGAATTGCTACTTTGGCCAAGTAGTTGTAGTAAAAATGTTTCCTGTTTTAGGATGTCTTTAAAACGTTATGCAGAGGAGTAATGGATTAGACTTGGAGGGGAAAAATAGAAGTTTGCTCAGGGTGTTGAGGATGGAACCAGGCCTGGGGTTATAAAAACCAGCTGGACTAGAGGCGTAAGATTGGCAGTAACTCTTGTGTCACTCCCAGGAGCCACCACTGGTGACTAGTCAAGAATCTGTTTCTCTATTTGCCTCCCCAGGCTGTGTTTTGCTACCAGCGTTGGCCTAGCCAAGTTCTTAATGCCTGAACTCAAAATGCTTTCTCATTTTGTTTCATTCTTATAAAGCCCAAAAGCCATTACTAGGTGGTTGCAGTAACTGACAAAGAAAGATAGATGTTGCCCTCTGCTGGTCTCCTTCTTCAGAAAGAGGCAGGGAATAATAAAAAAAGTCATGAGTCTTAGTGTTTAAAATAGAAATGACTTTTTATTAAGGAAAGGATTTCGATGCACCTGTCTTCCCACATTCAGACCTATGTTTTCATTACATACGGTTATGTCAGTATGTAATTGTAATTGATATAGTAAGTGCCACTGTCAGGAGAACATAAACATCAGCTTCAAGCTAACAGTCTTAACAGTAGGCATTAGTATGTTTTGAAGACCACAATTTTGACTTGATGTACTGTCTTATTAGTATTGGTTTTATATAAAAGTCAGTTGTGCAAATGAACATGAAGCCTGAATCTGATTTCTATAGCAACTGTGCTCAACTGAAAAGTAAAAAGGTATCTTCACATTTCCTTTTCAAATTGCTAGTCCTTGTGGCCCACCAGGCTTTGAGGTTAATTCTAGCTGAGTAATTTGAAGCCCTCTTCCCATTTCTGAGGAATGAATTTTCTGGGTTGTTAGGCTACGGGGCTAGTGGCCAAGGGTGTGTTTGACTGGGGGAAGATAAGATGCTGATGCCACTGCACAGCAGCCTCTCCAATGCATCGCTGGCATCATGGGAAATGGCAGATCTTGGCAGGGGAGACAGTAAGTGAGAGCAGGGGAATGACAGTCTCATTGATCCTTGTTTTGCAAGAATGGAGTCAGAAGCCTTATCCCTGTTATGGTCTGTATGGCAAAGAGGAGGCTGGGCATAAATATGTTGTTGAGGTTTTGGGTTTGGGGTTGGTTTTTTCTTTCTATTTTAATCGCCTCATGTAGAAAAAGGAGGTCCCTTTGTGCTTGGTAGAAACCTTCTTGAAGGTTTCCTGATTATAGCTTTCATTTAGTTTTGCTTCTTGAGGTGTAGTACAAAATCTTGGTGACAAACTTGGTCCAGAAGATTTGAACAGCTCTGAGCAAGGACTTCTAGCACCTAAAACAACCTAGTAGAGAGCAGGTAGTTTTAAAGTCTCAAGCCAGAGAAGCCCACTTTCAAGGTGAACGGTTACAGTGGCTAAAGAAAATTGAGCTTTTGGTGGTTGTCTCCCATCACCCACATTTTGGTTAGGCAAAGACAATGGGTGTTCTTTAATGGGTGTCAAGTGAAGACAACTGGGTTAACTGATATTTCTTGAGCTAGCCCATCATAGAGTATTGGAATGTTCCACTATTAGATGGAGCATGTGAATGTTCCTGTATTGGCTGTTTATTTCTCCCAGAACTTTGGAGTAGAAACCCTTCAGCTGATAGAGGATTACAGGCAGCTGGAAGATAGTTACCACTCTCCCAAACAGATATGTTGAAAGGAGGATATGTATAACCTTACTCCTGTTAAAAAAAGCAGTTCTTCAGGATAAATGAGCCAGCAAATAAGCAGTTCTTGGGGGAACACAAATTATGTTGTGTAGTACCTACCTTTCATATTACAGTTGTATTTTTAGTGAATATATTTGCTAGTTCTCTGCCACCCTCTGCCCATGTTAGTGAGGCTGACTCCAAGTTTATAGAAGTGCATGTGCCTTTCCCGATAAGATAGTTACATACCTCTTTTTAGAAACTTATTTAAGCTAATATTTGCTTTTTTTGATATCTTGGTCCTGAAAAATATAATTTAGAATTTATCTGTATGAGAATTCCTGTGTTTAACGGAAAATTTACTACAACAAAACAAAGTAACTTTGATGTGAAAGAAAATGATTAGAAAAATGGAAAATAGTATAGCTGGCTTCAGAGTTTGGCTGGATCTATATTCCATTTCACCCCCTGTTGTGTCAATTTCCAAGTGATAATATCTTGTAAGCATCATTTAAATAAAAACCTTAGAAAGAAACAGATTAATAGCAGCTAATCCCTGACCAAAAATCCTTCTAGACACAAGCCAGGTATAAGAAATGCTAGGGGACTACTTTTGTTATTCTTTGTTTTAAACTTTATGAACTTATTGTGAAAGAAATTGACTCTCTGATTTGTGTCCCTAGTAAATGCTGTTTCAAAATGTGTTGAATTTAAACAGTATAGTTTATATTACAACCAAACATAAGCATGTGAAACTTTTGTTTTCCTGTGTAGGTGATCTCTACGGTGCCATAGGCTCTCCAGTTAGATTGACTCGAACTGTTATTGTTGGAAAACGCAAGGAGTTGGTGCAGCGCTTGCTCTATGTTCTAACTTACTTCATTCGGTGCTCTGAGCTGCAGGAAAATCAGCTGACATGGAGTGAGAAGGCTGGGGAAGGAGAACAAGTGCTAAATGGGAGCAAGATCACAACTGCACTGGAAAAGGGAGAGGTAGAGGAGTCTGATTATGTGGTTGTCACTGTTAAAAATGAACCTGCTCTTGTGCCTCCAATCCTACCTCCAAAGAATGATGCAAGTAAGAACAATGGTGTTGCAGAGTGGATACATGACCCGGAAAGCACTCATGCTGTCCCCACATCTTCAAAAGAAAAGAGAGAAGCAATAGGAAAGGCCAGTCAGAACTCTGAAGCTTCTGTTGACTGTCTAACTAGCAGTTTATGTAAAGGAGCAGCTGACAGTAGGAAAAGAACCGTCACTGATACAGGAATTGTATCCCACCTCTTTGAAGATCCATCTAGATCAGAGGATTTAATGGATATAAAGAAGAACAAGAGCCAGAATGAGAGAAAAGTGGAAAAGCAGTTGTCTAGTAGGTCATCTGCCTTACCTTGTCCTGAAAGGTCTGGCCACAGGAGTTCACACTTAGAAAAGGTCACCTTTCATATTGGAAGTTCTGCATCACCAGAATCAGACTTAGAAACCCATAGAAGAGAAATGGAAGAAAATCTGAAAGCATTCAGAAAAAATCCAGAGGTGATACATTGTGCCTCAAGTTACACAAATCTGACTGTGGATGCTTCTCAGAATCAAAAAGAAAGTTGTGAAGCTGCCTTTATACCCTTCAGTAAACATAATGTTTGTTATGCACAAATCTCACCTTGCGAGGGGAAGGAGACTACATTTAACCAACATATAGAAAGTAGAGGAACTGAAATGAATTTAGCAAACACAGTATCTAGTGAACCACTTTTGCCCACAGATAACATAGAAACTGTAAAATTGCCAAACCTGAAAGAAACTAGAACTTTATGCTCTGGCAATCTGGAGAAATATTCCCCTGGCTGTGTAGAAGTAGGTTCTGCTGTCAAACAGGATTCCCCTAAAGTAGGTGCTAAAGATGTCCCCTATGGGGACGCTGGAAGGAAAATCTCCTTCAGAGCTGAAGGGGATATTCCAAGGAATGAGAGTTCAGACAGTGCTCTTGGAGCCAGTGATGAAGAGGGTGATTGTTGTATCCCTGACGAAGTGCATCGCAATAATGTCAGCAAAAGACCTGAAGAGTTTGCAGAAGTGGAACTTCCTTTACCAAGGTAAAGTAGTTTTTTTAATTTGGAACTAAAGGCAGTCAAAAGCTGCTGCTGCTTTAGAGATGCTCAGGGTTTCTGGGGTCTTAAGTTCCTTGCAAACAAATCTGTAACAGATGTTGATGTAGTTAGGGTTTTTTGGAAACAGACTTGGCAAAAAGAAAACCAAGATGGAGCAGGTTCAGGTAGTGAAGTTTTGTGACAAAGATTTTATTCAAATGCCTAATAAAAAGTGATCAAACTTTTTTATACAAACTGCCTGAAACATTTAATGTAGATGTGTAGACAGAGCATCTGATGATAAGCAAAACTTAAGCTTTACTTAAACTGCTAACTTTAGATTTGACGTATTTGACAAATCCAAGACAAGTTTGAAGTAAATAAGGGCATCTTATTTGAAAACTTTGAGCTTTACAGATGCGCATGGAGCTTGCTGATGCTTAAGGTAGTTAGCTAGAAAGAGCTTGTTTCTTGGGCTGAGTTGGAGGAAACTCAAATTTAGCAAATCTGTTAGCAGCGGAACAGGGAGCTCATACATACCATGACCTCTAATACATGTAGACTTCTCTTTTCATATATTTAAAGGAATCAATATATTGTTAAAGTTCAACTTTTTAAAATCCTTGTTTCAAAGAGCACCAGTAAATTATTTACTGTATTCTGAGTACAATTGTTGATTAATATTTGCAGTAGAAGCAGGGGTGATAAACCAAACTTGGCATTCATATAAAATCTGGTGCAGTTTGTCAAGCAAGAATCTTACCTGCTTTGTATTTCTGTATTTCAGGTCAAATACAATCAGCAGTCAATGTGTGAAAAATTTTGGAAGATCGCTTCTAGGTGGTTACTGTCATACATATATACCTGATCTAGTGCTACATGGAATAAATAATGATGAAAAACTCAAGCAGTGTCTACTACCAGACCTACTTCATGCAATGCATGTGAGTTAAAGTACTGTTCTGAGACATACTTGTGATACTACTGAGATCTATGGAAACAGGTCCTTTGAATAGGTTTCTCTTTACTTACCTGTTCTGAACAGCCACACTCTTCTTGAAAGATGCACGCCCTTAATTCACTGTGTGCAAAGCCTATTCACACAAGAATCACATGTACTTTTCTTTATACTCCCCTAAGACTTCTCTCCGAAGATAAACACAATGAAAATTGTTTGCAACTTCCAGTTACAAACAAGGAGGGGAAAAAAAAAATCACAAACTTTGTCTCTTTTCAGTCACAATAGCAGACAAAATTATATTTCATATGCAAGTTGAAGCATCTTATTTTGCCACTTAGTGGCATGTGTTGCAAGGGAGATGAAGTCTTGTGGAGGCCTGTATTACACTAGATTGTAGCAGAAATGACTGACTACAGAAAGTAATTCTCTATAGGTAAGAACTTTGCCATGTTCTTACTCTAATTTAGGTGTACTCCTAAATCATGTAATTTGTTTATAGCTAATCTTTCACTACAGTAACTGTGACCTTAGTACACAACTTTAAATGTTTATCTAGTAATTGTCAACAGCTTCTGTCTAGAGCAATTAAGAATCGTCCTGCTGGAATGAGTTCATGTACTATCCAAAACAGTGGTGTGTGTTTATGTAACTTCTTTAAACAACATCAGATCTGTCTAATATTGGACTGTCTCTTCATACATACTCTGCCTTGATAGTGCATACTGAAATCCCTTACATCTCTGAAATATTAAATATACATTCACCATCACTGGATCAGTATAATTATTACTCTTCATTTTGGAAGAAACTTCCCTGATAATGTAAGATGGCATACTTGAAGAAAATAATATTGGAGTAGTGATTTTTTTCTTTTTAACCATTACTTAAGCAAAATGAAATGACTTGGTCAAATTGGCAGTTACAACTTAACTGACCCAAATGTTGCTGAATGTAAGCTCTGTCACTGAAGTTGGTATTTCCTGTGATTTTTTTCCTGTCATTTTTGAGATGCCTTTGGTTTTCTATTGGACAAAAACATTCATTGGATAACTTGCTTACTGCTTCAGTATGAATAAAAGCGGAACCTCAAACTAAGTTGTAGAAACTTAGTGGAAACTTTCACATATATGAAGGTGTCACGTAATGCTTGTATTTTGTATCTGTTGCAGCACCCAGTGCTAGATGAGCCCATAGCAGAAGCTGTCTGCATTATTGCAGACACAGATAAATGGAACGTACAAGTAGCTACAAGCCAGAAGAAGATGATGGACAATATGAAGTTAGGCAAGGATGTTTTGGTTTCGAGTCAAGTATCCAGTTTATTGCAGTCTATTTTACAGCTTTACAAACTCAACGTCCCAGCTGACTTTGTAAGTATTTCTTTACTGAACACTGAAGCTAATGAAAATTACTTAGCTTAGGTAGCAAATGCAGGGTCTTGTATGCTGTGTTGTGATACGAATGAACTAATGCTTGAAATAATGCAGAGTTGGTACAACATATTTAAAAGAATGCATGCTACAGTCCAGAAACATGTACTTTTTTATCTGTAATCTATATCTAATAGATCAGATTAAAATTGACTACTCCAAAATACACATGTCAAAACTAAAGTTGTTTACCCAAGCCTGTTTCTGGGATACAACTTCCTATTCTTGGGCTTTCTATCCAATCCCATACAGTAGATACTGCTTCTCTTTCTTCCTCAAATAATTGTGCCTCTGTGTGTTTACTTGACCCTTCTGTTTTATGCATATTTTAGCCAACCCTGTCAGTAAGGACTGTCTTGGTCTTGCTGATGTCTCTGTGGGATTGCTGGGAGGAGACTGAAACCTGAAAACACTTTGGGGCAGGGGGATTGCAGCAGGGGGTGTTACTTTGACATATTGCATACTTCCTATCCCACACAGCATCCTTTCCTGTCCTCACTGGGAGTAGAGTTCATCAGAGTAAATCAGTAATGCTGGTTTTGCTGATTACAACAAGAATTACCCACAAGTCTGATGGTAGTAATTATAATACAGTTTTTAATGTACGACTGTAGGTGAGGCAAGATGGGATGGGTTTTTTTCAGTAATCGATCCTTCTTCAGTTAACAGATTTGGTTTGTCCTTCACCAGATAGCCTTGAGAAACTTTGTAGGAAGCCTGTGTAATGACTGTGCTAGCAGATGGAAGAGGAAGACAGAGCTCAGCACTAACAGATGTAAACAGTATTAGTTGGCACTGTTTTGGATAAAATTAGTGGTATTGATTATGCTAAATCCTGGAAGTCAAGTGCTAGGCAAAATATGTGGGTACACTGTCAATGTTGTCTCTGGATTCTTCTGGGCATTGAAAAATATGCAACTTTGGTTAAAATTCTGTCCTAACACTTGCACAGTAACACCTTAAATTCTGGGGTTTTTAAACTGGATAGTTGATTCTGCAACCAAAGTGTTCTTTCCAATGTTGCCTTGGGGTTTGTGTATGTAAACTTCTGTTTGCTTTGTGTGGTGTGGGAATGATCTGGAGGTGGAATATTTTTCAGGGTTTTTTTATTTCCTTTTTCTTACAAAAAGGAACAGGGAAGTGACAGTGCTAGTAGCTTGTGAACTTTCTATAATCCATGTTAGAGACAGTTTGATCCTTCTGTTGGTGGGTTTTACAGCTCTTTGCTGAAACAGAGCCATTGGTGCATAGAAGTTAAGTGTTCCACTAAACTCTAGGGGGAGAAGCGTGACTCTTTTATTGTAGTGATTCTATTGATTTAAACTTTGGCAAAAACATATGTACTAGTATTGAGCAGAGATGAGCATAATGCGGTATGTTTGAAGTTTCCTTTAGGAGAGTAGGTTTCTTTACATGCGGTTACTATTCAGATGAAAAAGTTTTTTGGTTTTTTTGTGGCACAACAAAAAAAATCCAACTTGAGACCAAATGAGGAGCAAGTGGTGATATCTTTGTTTTGGCACTTCAGCTGGTAACCATACTGCAGAGAGCTTTGCAGTATTGCCAGGTGAGAGGGAAGTGATAATAGCAACCACAGCATGTCAGCAATATGTCAAAAGTTTTACCTGCACCATTAAACTCTTTTTAAGCTACTTTTCTATTTTTTAGAAGTGACTTGACACTTATTTTTTTTCCATTTAGTTAATGAGAAGCTGCAGAGGAAGCTAACATAAAAAAAAACCTTCTGTACCTCGCTAAATGTGAACATTTTGGAAAAAAATGGATTTGTGCACCGAGCTTATGGGGAAAAACATATTTTCATTCTTTGGCATTCAGGAGGAGCAGATAATCTTATGTAGAGAATCTGTTTTAGAATAACATGGGATTCTTCCTTACTTGCTCCCTCACAACTTACAAATCCATCAACCTTTGATATGGGTACTGGAATTGAAATGGTTTGAACTGCTACTTTGTGAATCAGCAGCATGCTCCCTTGAACCACTGAGGATGTGCTTATAGGCTTTTTGCATGAGGGTTACCTGTAATAGAAAAGATAAGTGTTTCCCTCTTAGTCAGAATCAGAAGTGATATGATTATAATGACTTGTGTGAAAGCTTTCTTGGAGCAAATACATCAAACTACACTCAAAAAGCTTTTGCCTTTCGTCAACTGGTGGTAGTGATCTTATTCTACTACTATGTAGCATGCTTTTAAAAATCTTCATCTTACTCCAGACCATCAGAAAAATACATGGTAGGCTACCTACAAGCATGAGTCTCTTTTTTGCTCATTATTTTTTAATTAGCAAAACTGGTTTCACAGGATCTCATTTCTAATAGTCATAGCTTTTGTTCAACTTGAAAAGTACATTGGACAATGGCCTGAAGCAATTTGCTGCTACTGTTTCTAGTTGCTGTCTACGCCTGCCGGATGGTTATGCACTTGATAATGTGAGGTTCTGCGTGTGCTTCCTGCTTTCATCTCCTGGAGTCTGGAGAGTTGAACTAATTTAACTTTTTTGAAGTGGTCATCCCTGTGGAAAGAAGGAATATTGAATTGAGTATACCTTTTGTCCTAGAACAAAATACCTGATAAGACATCCTACCTACTCACCTTGTGAAGACATCCTATCTACTGAACTTGTCTTACTAAAAGGCCCCTCTCTCTTTGAAGCTAAGGTTCATCTGCTCTCCTGCAGTTGGTGTATGAGAAATTACCATATGTTACCTGACTGTATTTAAAAATAATATGCATTTCTAGCATGCTACTGCTGAAGAAAAAAGGGGAGTTATTAATTTGGTATTTCAATTTGAACCTTGCAACCTTGGTGCAAACAGCATCAAAGGTTTAAGCAATTTTAAACTAGAAACTAGAAGTACCTAGCACTAATAAAAACAAATACCTAAAAATGATATGTAACCTAGCTTCTGCAGTAAAGTAGTGAGCAAAAGAGCTATAATATTATTATGAATAAGATAATTGTGTCTTCTGCTTGTTGAGTGTTAGTTTCTTGAATGGCAGATCCTTTGGACTAGAGTGTTAATTTTAGTAACTGTTGTCTAAACTGAGTCTTTCAGGAAAAAAAAGTACTGACTTAGAACAAAGACGTCTTGATCCAGGTATTCTGATATGATTCTTATTAAGATGTCTTGAGTGTCTTCGAACCCGGTTAAAACTATTTAAGTCAGCTGAAACACTGTGGCTGACTTAGGTAGAAAATGGATGTGCAGTTTGTGCAACGAACTTGCTGCCCAAGAAATCTGGAATGCCCCAGTTCTCTGAAGGGATTCCCCTTTGAGGGGGTAGTGTAACTTTATTGTTGCTAGCACAGCTGTAACAAAGCTAATTGTCTCTCTTGGATTTTGGAGTGGAGATTCAGTTTGAAAGATGTTCTAGCTAAGATAGAAGTTAAATGATATGCTTACATTTCTGTAAAATTTTCATGCAGTTGCTAAAGCCACTCTGAGGTTTTTGGTCTGTGTTTACAGTGCATAATGCATCTTGAGGATAGACTACAGGAGATGTATCTCAAAAGCAAAATGCTTTCGGAATATCTGCGAGGACATACAAGAGTGCATGTAAAAGAACTAGGAATTGTATTGGGGTGAGTATTGCAAGTATCAGTCTTAACCAATGGCAAAACTTGGGGCAGTTATTTTCCTTTTCAGTTCCTGAATGTTGACATCTTGTTCCCATGAGGATGTGCTTCTTACTTCATATGTAGCACTCTCCTCTTTCACATGCCTAATAAAGTGTAAAATTGGGTTCTATACTGAGCCATTTGTAAATTGGGAGGAGACACATTTCTATAACAAGAACAAATTACTTATAATTCTTAAATCTTCATAAGGGAGGAACTTTGGTCATCAGGACGTTATCTGCACGTTCATGCACACTCTTTCTAGCTCAATCTCCTTCATCCCAACAAATACTTGAGATTTTTGGAAGGTTAGGTGATGCAGTTCTATCTTGAGGGAAGAGGGGTTATCAAAAAGCAGGTGTAGGAAAATAGACAGGTGTCCTGTTTGGCAGCTGTCTTCTAATAATAGTACTTGATTGGCACACAACATTTAGGGGTACGCCTGCTGACAGTAGAAGAGGGGGAAGTAGGAACAAGTGAATACCCAGTCCCAAGAAGACAGGTTTTAGCACTGTAGGTAAAACTTAACTTATTGTTATCCAGATTGCTCAAGATTTCATACTGAGAAACGTAGCTGTAAATAGTGAAACTCTGAATAAGCATTTTTCTGTGTGTGTGTATATATATAAAAAAATATATACATACAGATATATGCAGATGTCCTGGCCTCTGAGTAGCTTTACATTTCGAAATAGTTGGAAACTGACCATTGCATTTGAGAGACATTCCTGGTACTGTTATTGCATTACAATTAATAATTACAGCTTTTGGTCATTTTTTGTAAGAAAGTATACTATATGGTGAACTGAGTTATATTAAAAGCATGAAATGCTCAGTCTTCCATAAGCTGATGTTTAGTACTTTCTTAAAGTGGGCTTATGGTGCCTACTGACTGGTAAAACTACAAGTTTAGCAAAGAAAAATGAAAGTTGTTTTTTTTTTTAAACCACAAAAGATTCTATACCACAAAATGTAATGCTGCTATCTTTTGACTTAAATGGTAGCATATTTCTTGGTTTTAAATGTTATTACCTACGTTTACTGGTATGTTATGAGTAATGGCAATAAATAATAATTAAACAATGAACTCATTGTTATAGCAAGACATGTCCAGTTTCTTTAAAGTGGATGAAAAATAACATCTTTTGTGAAGGTGACTGTGTATTTTAAAGCCTATCTCTCTTTTTTTTTTTAATTTCTAGGATTGAATCCAATGACTTGCCTTTGTTGGCTGCTATAGCAAGTACTCATTCCCCATATGTTGCTCAAATACTATTATAAATTACGATCTCAGGATAGTCATTCCCTTAAAGTAAAATAAAGAAAATGGGAATGTTGAATGAAGAACAGAGGTGCCAAGCAATGGTAAAGGGGAACAATGAGGAAAGCAGGTGATGACTGTACATTCTACCACCTTTTGATTCCAATTTCAACCGGATGTTTTATCGGAGGACTCCAGTTTACATAGCGTAAAAGGCATTCAGGTTTTTCTTACAATCTCACTTCTGACTTAAATCAAGAAAGTGACTGCATTTTATTTTTATTCAAAGGACAAAAGTTAACACTATGTGGCAGACCAGGAGCTGTCATCCAAAACGCTGCTGAAAACCATGAAGTAACAGTTAAAAGAACAAGTGGGTTAGAATGAATTTTGTAATACTATGCTTGTGAGTGTGGTGTATGTTTCTTTGCTGGGGAGGAGGAGGAGCTGTAAACTATGTACATAGCATTCCTATACACAAGTGTATTAAGTGGGACATGACTTTCTCGTAGAGCATACGCATGACTTTGTGTAGTAGAAGTGATGGGCTCAGAACAAGGAACCTGGATTCAGCAGCCAAATGTGATGTGGGAATGGAGGTGCACATGAGGTGATGTGACTTTTCCCTTTAAGGACAAGAGGTTAAGAAAGCTGTGGCTGCTTCTGTTTCAATGAGGAGGCATTCAAATGAGCCCTTGCCTAGAAGTGGAGTGGACTTCCAAAATAGGGATTTTGTGGGAAAGCCTTATGGAATTTCTGCTACAAGTTTACATTTGTTGCTGATGCAACTTCAATAACTCTTTTGAGGTTCTGTATGACTGTAGTCCTGGGAACTAAACCTGTGTTCTTGGTGTCATCAAGTATTACAATCTCTGAGGAGTATGAATTTGACAAACTTCTGTATGATACCAGTGCTGTTAGCGCGTGTCTGTGCACACGTACACCAAGCAATTGGCACAAACTGAAGACAATCTTTTTGGGGAAATAACAGACAATACCCCATCAAACTTATAGTGAAAAGTATTTTTTTTTCCAGCTACTAGTTTTCACTCTAGGAATAAAAGAGCATTGTTTAAAGTAAAATGAAACGTAGGGGGCAAACCCCAATATTTGATATTACTATGAATGTTTGCAATTACCCTTTTTGATTCTACAGAAATCTCAAACTATCATCTGGGTGCCTTTCCTTAACAGGTTAACTACTCTGAGACCAGAAACTACTTCTCTATTAGTTGATACTGGCCTTCTGTGTTTCTAGAAAGCAAAATAAAATTTTGTATTTTACTGTTTTCATGTGGTTGATAACACGAATGTAAAAAAAAAAAAATTACTTATTTTGCATAAAGCACTGTTAAGCTGGATATGAAACTATGGACCAGACTGAGGAGAGAACAAAGGATCAAAACAAACATTCTTAAAGAAACAGAAAACTCAATGATGGACTGTTCTGTTTGTGAGCCAGCATGAATGAGGTGTCTGAAATTGTCAGCTCGCAAGCAAATTGCGAGCAACACAGTTGCTTGGGAATACTGAATTCTATTAAGAAACTCTGGGTCAGCGGTTGCGAGTTCTCCTCGTTGGCGATTACAGATTTTTAACACTGAAGGGACACACTTTTATTAAAGTGTTTTTATTTCCTACTACCTTGATGTTTGGACTTTTCTACAGTAAACTTTCAATGATTTGAAATAATGAAATGTGCATATTGTGAGTTGTTTAAATGTGATGGGGGTCTTGGTTAGCCTTGTGTTGCTTTTTGAGGGAAATAGGTAGACTGACCTACTGTGAAGAGAGGTTGTTTCCAAGTGGAAGGATACGTAATATTCTGAAACAATGCTTCTAAAGCTATTCCCTATACGCTGGGTTTCTGACCTGACATTCCAGATATTTCTTTTATCAGGTTTTCATACTTGTCCCTAGTATTCTGCCTAAAAAAGCTAAAAATCTTTCAATGGTTCAAGTTTTCTCCTACTGCTTTATAGTTAAGCAAACTTCTCATATCTTTGGTCTGTGAATCCTTCTATCTGCTGGAAAGTCAACTTACCTCTGTGTGTAGCTGTTAGCAGATATCACTCTCTATTCCACAAGGTTAAGACAAAGCAAGAACCATAGAGCAAGTCACATATTCCTAAGCTACCCCAGTGATGGAGAATGTGTGTGCGCGCATGTGTAAGACTATGAAACTGCTTCCCTGAGTGTATATAGAAATCCTCATGTACTTTATCTATTTCATGTCACTCTTAAATAGTAGCTGAGTTCATTAAAAGTCAATTCTAGTTCTCTTAAAGTATTAGTTGGGTTCTTATCTGAACAGACTCTGACAATTCTTCAAAGAAATATGTGCTAACAGAAATATGTGCTTTTGTTGTCATAGAGTATACTAAAGAGGTCAAAGGTCAGCCAACATTCAGTGATTTCAAGACTGATACTGTGATCAGTAACACCTGATTTTACTATATCAACTATTTAAAAAAAATTCTCTTTAAGATCTGCCTTTTGGCAAGACATCAAGTTAACATAGGTGTGGCATGTGAGTCCATGGTCAAAAGCACTTGGATTTTCTTTGGCCCAGGCTAAAACTTAATAGTTTTTGCTGCTTTCTCTAACATTTTGCTGCTCTTCAGAAATTACATCATGAACTATCTTGTTCTCACAATTTTAGTTTTGGGGAAAGAAAATCCAAAATTCAAGCTGTTTATTACCTTTAAAAGGCTCTAGTCTAAATAAAGTTAAATACATATTTTTCCCCTCCACCAAATGTACTACCTCAGTTGACAAGATTCCACCTTCTAGGGCTTTTTCTGACTCGAAGTCTTTAACTTGTTTTTGGTAGCATCTTGCTGTTTATGTAAATTAGTGTGGCATGACAGGGCAGTAAGTATTTACAGATGTGTTGTTAGACATCTTTAGGGCATGTTTCTGTTTTTATTTTAATAGGATGAAAAGTGATATGAATGTACAGATGTGTTTAAAATTGATAATGTAGCTAAATTTTCAAATATTCCAAAGTTGTTTTTATCAGTATTATGTAGTTTTTGTAAACTTAAATACATATTTTCTTGGTTAAGTGGGAGTGCACAGTCGTTCCAAAATCCCACATAAATGCAGTTTACACAGTGCAATTTAAAGAATGTATGCTCTTTTTCAGGCGAGACTAAACCTTCATACACAGAGGGGAGAAATGAATTGCTAAATTGTAGTATTTAATCTAAATTAATTCTTTAACCCCAAATGATACCAAGATCTAAACATTTTAAGTAGGTACTCTCTGAACTAACATATACAACTTCTGCCCAAAAGAAATGAATACTGATTCTGTAACTCTTACTTCTAATGGCATCCTCCAGAGTTACAGATTGATCTTCCCCACTCCCTACTGTACACATCTTTACTCTTAAAGTCAAAAACCCTTTTCAGACACACCAAACTCTTGTAGATAAAGTTTACACAAAATGATCACTTATCCCTCAAGTATAACTTCTACTTCAGTTAAAAGGACCCAAATCTAAATCAAGTCTGAACTGCTGAATATACTCTAGACTTTTTTTTTTTGAGGTCAAGTGGGCTAATTTGACATTCATAGCAGGTTTTCCATAGTAGAAAAAAATGTGTGTTGCTATTGCATGTTTGGAGAGCATAGACTTTTTTTAGGAATGACTGAATACTGATGTCAAACTACATGGTTTTCTTTTTTTTTTTCCTTATAGCTGTTTATGTATGCTATCATTTTGGTCTATTCCTTTGCGGCATTTGGTGCAATAAACTTTCTGAAATGAACATAAGCAGTATTTCGTATCTTCCTTTTTAAAACTTAATTTGAAATAACTGTTCATGTAGTTGTAGCTGAGATCTAATAGTGTCTGGACATCCAATAACCCATTAGTGGAGTAAGTAAATGTTGCAGGAAACATCTAACAAAAAGGCTTCACAAAATTTGGAACCTGACTGAACACTGTTAGTATCTTTGGAAGACTTACTCCTCTTAGATGTAAACAAGAGCTCTTATAGTGTGAAAATTAACTGTAAAAAATAATGGAAAGTGAAGATGCTGTCCTTTGGAGTAGGTCCTACCGAGGTTCCACACACCTGTGTGGCTGGCTCAGCTCAAATGCATATGAAAAGAGCTATCTGAAAAATGTGTCACTTACATAATTCATCCAATTTTTAAAATTGCTTAACCTAACAGGAATGAGTGACAATTGTGTCTACTAGCTTATGAGTTGGTTGATGGACTTGACATGAATTAGTTTAAAATAAAGAGGTCTTCAATTTGTTTCAAATTCTCCATGACCTGAATTTCTGTTTAGTGTTTTACAGCTTATCGGAAATGAATTTACGAAATTATTACAAAATGAAAATGGAGAAGAGATGATCAACTGTAATTATGCTGAACATCTTTGAGTGGGTCTGAGGTATCGTCGTATGACTTGTTAGGTGTAAGCACTTCTTGTCTGTGGACTGAAATGTTTGAGACTCTTGTTGGTCAAGCTGACAAGGATTGGAAATGAAACCAAATCCCAGGAACTCTGGCATCAAGGACTTTTCATAGTGCTCTGAATACAGCTTCTGGCTTTCTGGTCTGGCTGCAGTAATTATCAGCTCTGGAGCATTTGGAAATAAGTCTACTTGTTTGCTCATGCTCAAGGTGTTAAATGTGTGTGTGCACACACTTGAAATAAGGAGAAACGCCTGTTGTATTGTCTTCTGTGACTCCTGTGTAATTTGTTCCCCTGTTACTACCCTTGCACAAATGGTGACCTGTTGCAGAGGTTAACCAGACTTGGTGATAAGGAGAACGAAAGCTTTTTGGTGTGAAAAGTACACAAATGATGGTGCTGTGGTGAGCTGAAACCTCACTCTAGCTCTCTTGCCAAGTTGTGTATCTGCCTCCCTCCCTCAAAGTCTGTGCTTTCATGAGAAGGCTTGAGCCCTTTACCCTGTCCGGTCTTTCTTCTTGTGCTAGCTGCATCTGCAAGTTCCTTATGCTGTGCCTTGCTCTGGTCCTCATTGAATCACTCATAGCCAGGAACAGCACGTTTGCAGAAAAAAAGCTTCTGATCGTTGTCTGCTGGGTTAACAAGTTGAATTTGGCTCCACTAAGGGCTAGTGTAAGGGCAAGGGAAGAGATGGAACCCCTCAGCTAGGAGCAAGAGAGAGAAGGAGGGAGATTGCTTCAGCTCCTGATGTCTTTGATACTTGTGGGCCATTGGGCTCCCTCAGGGGTTTGTGTGGGGCAGCAACCTGGGCTTCCACCCAGGCTTTGCAACACTCCATGAAGCTCCTCTGCTCTGACTTCACTACTTTAAAAAAAAAATAAAAATTTGTGGTGTTGGTCATGTTAACTGGTTTAACTTTTTTGTAATGGACACTTAGCCAATTTCTTTCAGAATGCATATGGTTGAGACTGAGACTGTGGCAGGTTAGCAAGAGGCAGATGCACAGGCTGACTGGTAGAAAATGGGAAAGCACTGGGAAAGGGTGGAGACCTGTATTAATAAATACTTAGGTGGTATGGCTGAGAGGGCTGCCAAGGAGCTTTTAGAACTGACAGCTGCAAAAGAAAAAGTAGAATCTAGGTTTGAACACCTCTTGAACTCTGCGGTCGAATTCCATGATTGATTCAAAAGATGTGACTTGAAATAATACAAATATTAGTGGTGAACAATTGCTTTCTCCCTTTTTCCTCTTCAATGAATGGCAAGGAAAATCACAGAACTGATGAAGACCTATTCTCCTCGTGTAACAAAGAGTTCAAGGCCACGGCAGGTGTAAGTAAACATGAACCTTATCACAAAGTAATGAAGTCTTGTGTCAAAATTCTTCCGGTCTCTTTCCTTCTGTTAGTCATCCATGCACCGTATCTTTTGGGTTTCTGTACATGTACAGCGAAGAAAGCGTGACTGAAAATGAAAAAAACAGGATTTTGGACATAAAGGGCGTGCAGCTGAGTGACAAACCATGAGACTGTGACCTGTAAGGCTTCCGATCCCATGTAAAATTAGCTTAAGTGGCCACATGCTAGTAATCCACATGCTGGAAAATGACTCATAATAGTTGCAGTCGGTTGTCTGTCTGGCACAATCCCAAAGCTAAAACAGTTTAAGCAGTACAAGTACAGTAGCATCTTCTCTCAAAATCCTAAAGGTCAACACCAGGCCGTAGGGCTTAGGAGCGACAATCAAGCACTTAAAAATAATCTTATAAACTGGATTTCTTCCGTTTGGAGCTACAAGACAGATTCCACTGTGATCTGACAAAACGGTGTTTGAGAGAGCGCAGACTCCTCTGAGGAAGGAGTTTGGCACCAAGGAAGAGAGCTCCAGCTCCTACAGGCAGAGGAACGTTTGTGGATGTGGAAATTCGAATTGATACTTAGGTCTTCCCAGGGGGTGGCTGTGCTGTCTGGTAAGAGCGCTGTGGGGTCAAGGGCTGGCATGTTTGGCTCACAAAAACATTTTCCCTTCTACTGGATTGAATTCTAATCCTGTATATAACAAATTTGTTTCAAAGAGGGCCTTTACTTACTCATCTCTTTTTCACTGGGGCAAAACAAGCCTGGAGAATTTTCCCTTTTTTCTGCTTGTTACTGTCACATAAATGTTTTCATTTTTCATTTTCTACAGTATTGTTTCACCTTATGTTTTTCTTCTTAAGATCTGCATAGGCACTATTCTCCTTAAGATGAACAAGTAAGGGCACTACAGTCTCAGTGGAACTGCTCTAATGCAGGTTTTTTTCTCACAGAGGAAATAACTTACCTGTTGATTTGGGAAGCACAGGTGCCTGGGATGCCTGAGCTGTTGCAGCCCATTTGCTGTGTGGGTGAACACAGCCTTCATAGCTGCCTGAGCCCCAGGCCAGCCTGGCCCTCGTGTTGTGGCCTCGTTGGTCAAGAATAAAAGAAGCAGGCTGCCTGGTGGGAAGACAAAGCAAAATGGAGTTAGCGCTGAAGGAGAGCTAACTTTTTTCCTTTGCCCCGCTGTTTACCGTAACTGCTCTTCTGGGGGTCTCTCGGCAGGGTCCGATGTTCCTGGGGTGAAAGGGTGACTGAACCCAAAGGCTTCACTCTGCACTCCTACCTGATGCGATTCCCAACATGAACGACCAACTGTGACCTATGTCAGCATGGTACCAATAGGGACATAACTTAAACACCAATATTTCAAGTGAGTTTGTCAGTCCTCTGGTATCTAAACCATTTGTGTTAGACCTAGCTATGGCAACACCCTGAAGGTAGCAGCTGCCTCTGGTTTTCCATGTGCCATTCTCTTCCCACAAGAATGCAGTAGCCTCTCCTGTTGCTCAGCAGTGGGTAAACACCAAAAGCAAAAGATGCAAAGCCCATTTGTAATGTTGCTAAATAAATTCTGCGTGTCGTAGGTGATTCGTTGGCTAGTGGGAGTGGTTGGAGGAGTAGTTGAGCATTATTATATGCTTGAATTACAGAAGCTCTGAAGAAGACCTGGTGGTTTCCCAGATGTGAGTGCCTATGCTCTTGATAGACAAGGAAGTTGGTAACTCAAGAATGATGTTTTCATCTTCAAAAGGCTTCTGTCCTGAGCCTTGTGATGTTTAAACTACAGTGCTGCTAAGGACCTAATCTGACTAGTTGATCCCTGGGATGATACTAAATTTTACAGGAAAGCTAACTTGCTTCCTCCACCCTCTGCTTCTTTTTAAATTAGTATTCTCTGCTTTTCTTCTAAATATATAAAGCTTTTTCTGCATGTCTATTTTTGTGACCAGCAACTGTTCTGCCAGCCCTGGAGAAAGCTGGTATGGACTTTACAATTTGTTCTGAGTAGATTTCAAACCTTGGTCTGGCTAGAGAGCTGAGACCTGGCTGGCCCCATCCTGGGAGGCGCAGCGCTTGGAGCAGGGGTCCCTAGAAGTCTCTGTCCCCAGGAACCAAAGAAGCAAACTGAACCTGCAGATCATCTCACTGCAGGTTGCTGAGTATCGCGAAGTGTCACTCTTTCCCCGACAAAAGGGGCCTATTCTAAAAAACACCTCACTACAGTTTTGCACACAGATGAGTGCATTCTGGGGTGAAGCCTCTGGCAACATCAGACTACACTTTGCATTGTAACGCTTCCAATAGTTCGATGATAGTTGGCTGCCAGCGTGCACACCACTGCCCTTTTTCTCAGAGCTGCGGTGCTGAGCCAGGTTGTGCTGTCATTGAGGTAGAAACACGACTGTGAACTTTACAGTGTGGAGGACTTGCTCGAGTTAAATGCAGTTGTATGTGCTCTGCCGATGATGTATAGCATAGAGCATCCTGATAGCACGGCTTGGCAGTGCAGCACTATGCAGCAACGCTGAGATTGTCTCTGAATTCACTAAACCTGTCTCCAGTCACTCTGTAATGCATCTTGATCTCAGTCCCATGCTGAGTTAACCGCACTGATTAACCATTCCTAATTCTTGATTAAGCTTGTCTGGTGGTAGGTCAGGAATTTTCGCCCTGTGTCTGTGGTTTGGTATAAAAGCAGCTCCTGTTTGTTTCCTCAGCGTTCTGGTAATTATCAGCATTCATTACAGAAGAATGAGGCAATTGGCCAAAGGTATGTAGGGACGCTGCAGCAAAGGTTAGTACCTGATCTTCTGAGTCCTAAAATAATGCCTTCATCATACTGGCCAAGCTGGGGTGGAATGGGGGGGGATGCATACATCTCCCTTTTCCCTTCCTGGCAATTGCTTTAAAGAGTCAGAGACATAGTGTCTGGCACACAGATACCTGTCTTTTGGGAAAGAAAAAAGGAAAAAGAGTTCTCCTTCTTATATACTGCCTCAGAAGCTTATTTTGTACAATTACAATTGTGCCTATAAGGATAATTTGGCTGAGAGTATCTAGTACATGGATGCTGCCAAAGAAATGTATTTTGGTTTTCCAAACACCTGCTTCTTTGCCCTTATGCATCTTTATTTTTTGCTTGGGATGCATGAATGATATTGGGAAAAGTAACTCATGACAAGCTGCTGAGCAACACTTAGTGAGAAATAGCAAGAGTCAGTAACCACTCAAGAAAAGTGCTAGTTTTCAGAAAAATAACAGCAGAATTGAAAGATCAAACTTGTCTTTGAGTGAGTTTCTTGTTTGAGGCAGTGGGAAGGTGTTACAGGCAAGCATGTGGAGTGTACAAGATGTTAACTTACTGCTTCACAGAAACAGCTTATGCGCTAGCTTTTACACATTGGCGGGCAGGTATCTGTAATGAGTGTTCTGCTGTGGCAATGCAGCATCTTTATGTCTGTCTATTTTAATACAGAAAACAGTGATATAATGCGGTTTTGCTCTGAAGTTCACATGCAAGCTGAAATACTATAACCAGTGTTATGGCTTTAAGCTATGTAAAAGGATAGGGGTAGGAGGAAATATAAGAAGAATGAGCAAAAAAGTAAAATTATGGGTTATAAATGCCACTTGACTCTGTACCAAGTGTCTGTTATAAGTTCCTGATTCAGTCTTGGTACTGCTTATTTTAATCCATGTGGTGGGAATCAGGAGATGAAAAGCAACCATGATCAGGCAAAATGTGACTGTCATTCTGTAAGGGGATAAATTGCCATGGCAATCGTGGCTGTTGTTGGTGGGGAGCTGGCTGATTTTGGCCAGCTGCTGGCTAGCAAGAGATGGTGGGTCCCTGTGAGGATAAGGTGCTCTTGGATAATTAGACAAATATACAAACTGTGTCTTGAAATAAAGGATATTAAATTATTTCTTTCTGCTGCCTGAGATTAAGTAGCGGCTCTTGTAAAAATGAGTGGTTGAGGGGCACCAATGGTTTCTGGACAGCAAATGCCAAACCCAGTTGGAGCCTGAGTTTTTCCCACATGCCAAGGGGAAGAAATGCAAGGTTTGAAAGCAAAGGAAAGAGAAGGCTAGGTGCCTGCCATGGAAAAGAATACTCTTTATAGAATCATAGAACAGTTTGGGTTGGAATGGACCTTTAAAGGTCATCTAGTCCAACCTCCCTGCTGTAGGCAGGGACATCTTCAACTAGATCAGGTTTCTCAGAGCCCCGTCCAACTAATTAGCACATTATTTTGATCTTTGTGCTCATCAGATGAGGTTGGGTCTCTGAGCTCATCGCCCGAGCGTGTGGGTGCTATTGCCAGCAGAAGGGAAGTGGCTGCAGCAGGTGAAGGAAACAACAGGGCTGTCCCTTTCAGCCTAGTCCACTTGAAATAGTGGTGAGCTTCTCTACTAGCCAATCTACTGCTGATCACTTGTGTTTGCTGGTGGAAATCTACCCTTCTCTACCAGCTTGCAGTAGGGGTCAGATGAGAGCTGCTATTGGTGTCTTTAGAATCCATAGGCAGGTGTTGAGGATGTGAGGGAGAAGCAGCTTCGCCCCTTTCCAGCATCACCTGCCTATTACTTCAGCTCAGCTGTAACATGAAAACTGCACCCTGAAGGACTGGTGAAGTAACAGAGCTACAGCTGGCTGTAATACTGAAACGTGTGTTTTGTGGGACTGGTGCCAATTCAATTCTCCTTTTCCCCAGCTGCAGTTAGTGTAAAAGCTGGTTTCAGATTGCTTGCCTAGCTCTAGATTGGCATCGGTTTTGCAGACTTATTACCCTCCACGGTATGTCATATCAGACCTGATTTTTATTCCACCGGAGACTGTCTAAGGTAACCAGTTGAAATATATCTGAATTGTTCCCTTCCTCACCGCTAAAGCCCCCTGGTCGGGGTAGTTGTTGTTATTTCTGACCTTAATAACACTCTGACAAGAGGAGTAACTCCTGGAAACGTGGAGAATATATTCATTCTGTTTCCAGTTTGTGAATCTGCTTCCTGACCGTTACAGAGCATCGCAGGGATGTGGGGCTGCTGGTGGGCGGGAGTGGGACCCAGCAATCCAGCTGAGCATCTCCCCCATCTGTGCAATCTGTAGAAGGGCACTGTGTAGCTCGTTTCTTTCAAGAGCGGAGTCCGGGTTCTGTGTGAGTTATGACCACAGTTGTCGGTGCTCCGAGCACTGGCAAAGCAAGCTGCTGATAAATTAGGTGCAGTAGCAGCAGCTGCAAAATCGCTGTCCTGCTGGCTGGGGAAAGGCAAAGTCATCAGAGAATTAAGATGAACTGCTAAGCACATTTTGCACTCAGAAGGCAGCTTCGTAGGAATTATAAGGAAGACCGTGCTATATAAAAGTTTCTCTAGCTTCTGCTGGAGCTACAGCTGTTGCTCTTCAGGCCTAATATCCTTCCATGCAATGAACTGCCCCCACTCAGGTTCTTCAAATAGGATCAAAAGGGTCAGCCGGAAAAATCCATAAAGAGGTGGAACAATTTGAAGAAGAATGCAAAGGCTTTGAGCAGCGGCTGCTTGGAAATCAAGGTCAAATCATGCCTTAATAGCTTTGGAGTACACTCTGGAGTTCAGAAGTCTTAAATCAGACCCTAACAATCATGACTGGGTACAAGAGTCCACAAGTCTTTTTAAACTCCTACCTAGTGTGTGGAAAAGTAGCTGTGTGCTGCCAATAGAGAATAAGGACTTGTCTTCCTCTTTCAAAGCTTTTTGCTGATGTGAGATTGAGGCTTCACACTAGCCATCCTATAAAATAATCAGCAGGGAACCCCAAAGCAGCAGTGACCACTCAAACTGTGCTGTGTTGGGGACATAGAAGTCCCACTAGAGCTGGGACTAGGTCGTCTTCTTAGTTTGGACAAAATTATAGTAATGATATCAACTTTGAAATTGTTTTTCAAACTTGTACTTTAGTGTAGCTTGTCCTCAGTTATTTTGGTCACGTGTCCCTCCAGTTCAGGACTTGTGACCACTATAGCAATATTTGTACCTTTTGCAGTGTATTATTTCAGTTATGCATTAAGTGTAGCAAATCTTTAGTGTCTGTAATTTACTCTGAGCTAGCTTCCTTTGCCCAAGCTAACTGGAAGCTATCAAAAACTTGCCTTAAAACACGCAACAGAAATAAAGATGCCTTCTGGTTTTGACTCTTCCTGGCACCCAATGCTTCCTAGTGCAGAAAAATTCAATTTAAGTGTGACTGGCTGCTCATCTGAACTTTGAAATACTAAAACTTTGAATGAAAAGGATTCTGTTAGTGAAGCTCTGATACTGTGCTGTCTTCAGAAATCAATCAGACCTAAAGAACCCAGCAGAAGTCACTTTTTTTTCTACCTGGTCAATACAGAGTAGACTTAAGTAGACCTTTAAGACTAGCTCTGTATGTGTTTTTCACTCCAGAGGTCATGAGCAGGACTTCATAGGGTCTAAAATCAAAAGCTGGGACTCTTCTAATAGAAATAATAGAAATCAGCTCTGATGAGGAGTGGATGCCCAACCACAGCTTCTGTGTCAGGATACAGTTTTCCCTCTCACGTTGTGTCAGTGGCTGCAGGGCTGCAGCAGAGCTCTGGGCTTAAGCTTGGCCTTTGCCTCGGGTGTAAAACCAGACCGTGGGCTACTGTGTGTGCACGTTCATTTCCCCCGTCTGAGCCCCTAAATGAATCCTGCTCTCTTGCACTGGCAACACAATGCTCCCTTAGCACAAAAAAAGGCAACCCAACTTGCAGGCGAGGGGGTGGTGGCTGCCAGAGGCACGTAACCGAAGCAATGATTTAGTCCTTTAAGTTGACAAATCTAGGCTCTTTCACCATCTCTGTCTGCCCTGGGATTGTGAAACCTCTTAGCACGCTGCAAAATTCCTCAACAATAGTAATTCCTCTTTCCCAAAGGTATAATAAGGTGAAAAGCTGGCCCCTCAGCCTGTGGTTCAGCATAGCTTCCATGAGGCTACAGGGCAGAGTACGTGGCTGATTCATTTCTCTTTCAGAAGACTGCCTGTGCCGCAGTACAAAACTGCATTATTCCCAGGGGCTGGCCTTGCTGAGGTTAAATACGTGCCTGCCTTTATCAAACTGCTTTCTGTGATTTCTGCATGTTTCACAAGACTATTGAGTTACTGGTGAGTAAGATTTACAACCAGAAACCTCGTTCCCCTTAGAAAACCAAAGAGGAGTTGCAAGGCATTGTATGCATTTGAAAAATTAGTTTTTAGTTGTTCTGACATGCAAGTTTAACTGATGGCTACTGTCAGTATTATTTTGGTTTTTTTAATAAGCTCCTTGCAGCTGAAAAATGTGATCACTCCAACAAAGCAAAAAGCTTAACCTGCAGAAATGAAGCATCTGCAGCCGGCAGTTTGGCTGTTTAATAAACTCCCTCAGCTAACAGCCTGTATCCGTGCTGGCTTAGTATGTGAAAAATGTGCTCGGTGCCACAGTGATGTCATGAGCCCCAGGCTGATAGCTGCTTATGGCTTCCAGCTGGGCTGCTGAGTGCTGGGAGGCACCGCAAGCCAAGCAGATCCCAGTTTCGGTGGAAGCAGCATCCAAAACCTGCCTCATTTCCAATATCTTCTGACCCAAATCCCTGATTAGTCAGGAAAACATTGACCTTCTCTGCTGCAGCTCAAATGCAGCGGTTTTCTGTTAATTTTTCAGACTCCCCCTTGCTGATTGCTGCAGTTGGCTCAGTTCAGGTAACCTTTCTGCGGTGACTCAGATTGCTGGTGTCCACTACTGCAACTGAAATCTGTACCATTGGAGTAGTTCTGATGTGAGGTTGGCTGAGAGATAGGGGCTGAATTTAGGAAGAATTCCTGTTCCGATGAGGGGAGACTCTGGAGAGATGTGTAATCACTGCAGATCAAGTGGTATTAATGGTAAAGATTTTTATCCTTTGTGTTAATAATGAAGTGTCATGCTGCGTGGACATGCACTGATCGAGTTACTCTGTTCCCTTACTGGCCAGAATCCTGTCTTTGCTAACACTACGCTCTCTATAATATTTTTTCCTCCTGTTCATCTTGGCATGTCTAAAATTAGATGACCAGCTTTCCCAGGCAGGCACCTGTCCATGCTTATAAAGTTTCTGGTGTACTGTTTGAAGGCCACAAATAGATTAGTTAGCTCTTTCCCTTACTGTACGGTCTCAAAAGGGAAACTGCTGAGACAAGACCTTTCAGGAATGTAAATGGCTCCCTTTGTCTATGCTACAAATGAAGAAACAAAGATAAATGTCACCCACAGTGACTCCTTTGGAGACTTCTCAAGTCCAGCCAAATTGCTTTGGTTCAGGTGTTCCACGCCAACAATGTTTTCATACCTGAATTAGGAAATTGGGGATTTAACTGATGAATATGATGCATGTATTTTCAACAAATCACATACGTATTAGAGGTTCATCTACAGTACAGGATTTGGGGATTAGTGGGGTGCTTCTCCTTGATATGGAGGCTGGACTGGAATGCAGAACAAGACTGAGGGTGAAATCCAATTTTCCAGGCCAGGTGATGCGGAGAGGGCAGTGTGCTCTGTGACCTGCCTGTGAGCAGGGTGTGCGGGTGAGCAGAGCTCAGCACGCGTGTTTGCACACACAAAGTTACAAGAATTCTAGCTCTTCTCTTGTGGTGAATGATCTTAA
This sequence comes from Arenaria interpres, assembly GCA_013399435.1. NCBI lineage: Eukaryota > Metazoa > Chordata > Aves > Charadriiformes > Scolopacidae > Arenaria > Arenaria interpres. The sequence continues at coordinate 40,935 of VXAK01011654.1, read as the reverse complement.
GCTATCTTTTTCACTTCAGACAGAACAAATCCTGAAGTTTGTGATTTTTCTTCTTTTGAGGTAGGTGATACACAAACCGTGGTGGCGCATCCAGGCTGCAGTTTCAGAAAAACTGCTTGAATTTAATGTTCATGAAAATCTGATGTTCCAACTTTGAGTCAACGCATCATGTGTCAGGCTTTCAGCAGCATTAACTTGCCAATACCTATAATAAAATCCTTATCCATCTGGCTATCCTTAGCCGCGAAACTAACAAAAAAATCTCAGCTCCTATCCAAACCTAAACCCGTTTTCTTACTGAACCAGTCTGGATGTGTCATGTGCCATTTAAAAGCTCATATCAATAACAGAATTATAATCAGTGCTTTTGTTTGACTATGTTGCCATTTAGAGTACTAATTTTCTCCCAAAGCTTGCCTTGGCTAAGAGACCACCAATTATGATTTTTTTTTTCTCAGTTGCATGGATAATTGACATTTAAGAAGTATGTGGGCAAAAAAGCCTGTATGTAGCAGATAGGAGGAAGAATTCCTATCCACACAGCAGTTATTGTATAAGGTGACTGTAATTTCTAGGTTGTCATCTCTTTGTTGAGTATTTGCATTCCTCCTTTGCCCAACAGTCAAATCTGATTGTCTTTTAATGCTGCCACAGTAGGGATTTTTTATTACATTGAAAAAAAGAAATTAAAATAGCATTAAGGTTATGGAAGGCAATGTTTAAAGGTAGGATGTGAAAGGAATGAGAAAGCATGTTTTACCCTGTTGGGTTTTGTAGCTGTTTGCTAGACAGTAGAGGTGTGTTGAAGCTCAAGAGCTGTCTGTTCATTGTCAAATTCTGAAACAAACTGTGAGAGAAGACTGATTAAAGCACTGGAACAGGCTGCCCAGAGAGGTGGTGGAGTCTCCTTCTCTGGAGATATTCAAAACCCGCCTGGATGTGTTCCTGTCCAGCCTGCTGTAGGTGATCCTGCTTTGGCAGGGGGCTGGACTAGATGATCTCCAAAGATCCCTTCCAACCCCTACCATTCTGTGTGATTCCATAATATCATAGGTAAGGCGATATTTCTCCCCATTTATCTGCACTGATGCGTATTCATCTTTTTGCTTGGACAACATTTTAAAAAGACAAAAATTTAGCCAATACAATCAGCAAAATTCTCCTCCTTCATTAACTAAGTGCCCAAGAGACAAGTGGACAAACAGCTAGGCTCTTCTATTCAAGAGGACGCTGCAAATTAAACGATGCAATAAATTTACCACTGGGTTAAAAATGAATTATTTCTCTAGCATAAAAATCACCTTTCAAAGACGTTGGAAACTTTAGAGAATGCAGGCTAAAATGATAGGAAATAGCGCTTTAGAGCTATGGATGAGATAATGCAGAAGTGGTGTGTATCTGTGGTGCTGTCCTTTACAGTGTTGCTGGAAACAGACTGCTATGGCTGCAGTCATTTAGGTGGAGAGAAGAAGCTCCCTGAAATGGCAGTTTGCATTAAATACTTGAAGTTTTGTATCAAGTAGCTGTCTTCTAAATAAATGTTTTGGAATGTTGTGCACAATAAGGTACACTGCTAAACCCAATAGTTACTGGTTTTCCAAGATTATGGTTTTTCCCAATGAGACTCTTAACAGTGCATTTCCCATATGCTATTCACTTTATGGAACTGTATGTCTTACTTCACATGTGCCTCATTTGAAATATTTTTATATTTATTATTATTTTATATTTATATTTATTTATTTTTAATTTATGACCAAATATTTCAGTATCTAAGAAGGTAGGTAAATACTGTTTCTCTCATTTTTGTAGCTGAGGCAGCTAGGGAATAGACAAGTCAATTCTTTGTGATACGATATATTGGCATTTGGCTTGTGACTAGCAGCCTCCTCAAAACTGAAAGCATGACCTTTTGTGAAATGGCATTCTTTTATTGAACAAATGTGGTTTTAATGTATTCTGTTATAGCTGCTTGCTGTTGTGATTATATGAAATTGAGCTGCCTTTTGCAACAGTCAAAACTACAGCAGGAACAAAGGGACTGAGCTAGTTCTGACTCTTCATTCTCTTCTGCAATCTGCAAAAGGATTTGTTGTAGCCTGTGCAAATCAGTTGCTGTGAATATTAGAATTCAGCTTCCACAGTTTTGCTATGGAGTAGCCTGAAGTCATGAGTTAGTGGTATGAGAAATGAGAGAAACTTCAGCTGCAATGTTTTCATGATTTTTTTTTTTTTTAAAATAGCAACGTTTAGTCAAGCCAAGTACATCCTTACTTATTTGCTTGCATTTTAACTCAAACTATAAACGAGCAGTAGCTGAGAACAGGTTATGTGAGTTGTGAAACCCCTTTATGCAAAAGACAACATCCTCTTTCCCTCAGCTGAAGGCTGAAAAACAGCAGGTCAAATTTCTGCTTATACCAAAGCCCCACTTCTCGGTAGTCCTGCAGCAAGCACAGCGTCAGCAATTGTAATTCTTGACATTTCTAAACTGGAGGAGGGGAGTGAGAAGGGTAGAGGAAATCTATTTATCTTGGAGAAATATGGAAGACGTGTTCATCACTGAGGACATATCAGCAGAAGGCACAGACAAGGAAATAATTTTGGTAGTTCATCACTTAAAACAAAAATGTATTCTCTAGGTTCTGTACATAAAGAAACCCTTCAAGATATGAAGCTGGCAGTGTGAAGGTAGAAAAACTAGCTTCTCCATTGGGAACAACACTATGTACAGGGGGACGTGAGAGGTGTGAGCTGAAACTACCACCTTCATCCCTGAACATGTCCATGTTTTGAATCATTTTGCTGCTGCTTACTTTGATAGACATAGCTAAGTATGTAGACAAGGCTCAGAAGAATACAACCATAGCCTTATCACATCCATCACATGGATGCCTTTGGTTGCATCCATGGAGATAGAAGCTGCTGAGTGTAAATGACCTCTTCATTACAAAGAACTATGAGATATTGATTATTGAGATATTCATTATTCCATTTTGTCTAGAAAGATGATAGCAGGAAAAATGCATTAACATTGGGAAGAAAAAGACTGTCATTAGTAACTTCTGGATTAAAAAATTGGGATAGACTATTCTATTAATACACATGGAAAGAAACTGAAGGCCAGATGGACCCAGTAGAGTCTCCCCCACGGTGTTTGTGACTTGAGATCCACTTAGGACATAGCTTGGGTTGGTGATTCCTGGGTCTATTTATGAGTATGTGTCTCCAGAACGTGACTGAGCTTTGATCCCTTCTCTTCCTCTTCCGGAGCAACTCAGAGCCCATCCAGGGAGTATTTCCATGGTATGCAACTATAACCAACTTCTGCATAGGGAGGCAATTGCCAGCACTTCCTACAGCAACCATGGCTGGATGCAGTCTGGCAGTTTTGTGTGTCTGACTCACGGTGGATCTGGGCCTGAGGTTTTCTTTCTTTTGTTTTGTTGCCTTCTTATGTTTGCGTCTAAATTAAACACCAAGGAGTAATGAAGAAGGAGGATGGTCTTGTGGTTAAATTTACCTGAGTGGCAAACTGGAGCTGGGAACTATTTCTGGCTCTGCCACATCTATGACCAATGACAAATAATCTATTATCTCTGGGTCTCAGGGTTTTCCCATTTATAAGATGAGGGTGAAAGCCCTCGGTGGGTGACTGAATGCTTGAGTACTTTGATTCCCAACAGAAAGAGCTAGAGAAAATAAAAATAGGATTTCGAAACAGATAGTAAAAATAGATAGCTGATATTTATTCTGTCAGCAGCTCTTCTCTGCTCTGTGAGAGAGCTCTGGTTCTCGGTGAGAAAGGGGATGCCCTGTGCTACCCGTCCCGCTGCCTGTTTGCCACAGCTGGGCTATTGCATGGAGACATAGGCAGGTGCTGATCTACGTGCCAGAGAGATCTGAGACAGAAAGTGGTATATGTGTAAGAGTTTATCATCTTACCTCGCTCTGCAGGTGTACCTGGAGAAATAGTTTATCCTGTTGAATGCACGGGAACAGCACTGAACAAGACTAAAGCAAGAGTGAGTCTCTGGCTTTCTCTGCCTACTCCAGTGGGCTCTACAGCATTAACGGTGAATAGCAGAGAAATGGCGTATTTATTCATTCTGATTTCACTTGCTCTAATGGGCAGTAATTCCCCTGAAGTCAATGGGATTGCAGTGGTGTAAGAGCTGTATCAATTTCTGTGCCCTCAGGCTGATGATAAAAATAATATATGACCATATTGTAGCAAATACATTTTAGATATAGAAAAAGCCTCGGGGCAGGGAAACATTCTGTAAATGATATAAAGGCAAAGTATTTAGCAGATGAGCATTTAAAAAGTGGGAGCCTGAAAAGACTTGCTGCTTGGCTGGTATACAGAGCTCTCCCCAATATTTTGCCATTCTACCTTGGCACAAAGGTTCAGCTCTCCTAGAAGCAAGCTTCCTTCACCAGTCATCACCAATGGGCCAAAAAAGCTCACTATAAGACAAAAACATTTGATCCCCATAAAAGATGGACAGGTAGGAGACATAGTTTGAGAAGGGCAGCGGTCATCTTTCTGGCTACTCCAGCTTAATGCTTAGTGCACGAAGATGGACCAAAAGTGGGAGGAAAAAGAGGAAGGAGACTGAGGAACCGAGGGGACAAAACCTTTTGCTGTAGCAGAGAGTAACCCCCTCCTATTGCAAACTTTGGAGCACGAGACTCAGCCACGGCCAGTGACCTTCCCCTCCTTGTGGCCACAGCCACAGCCCGGCACAGTGTCTCCGCACCATGCGCCCCCTCTGCTCCATGACACTGGCCCCAGGGCCCCAGCGGATGGAAGTGATTGAGCAATGGGGAGGGAACCGAAAGAGCAGAGTGGATGGAAGCTAAGAAACCAAAAAAGGAGTTCAACAACGTGGAGGTAGACGATAAGGATGAAACAGGAAAGAGAACAGTGTTGCTTTTTTGCCTTCAAGGACACGGTATGGGTCACTCATCATTCCTTAAAAAACAGAAGAAAGGTGTTTGATCTGGCCTTCCCAGGGTGATGTGACTGCCGTTATTCAGGAGAAGTGGCATGGGAGGGTGCAGAAGCCACAGGTCACTGGGGGCAACAAGAACAAGGCTAGTGTCAGGCAGGTGATGAAGGACAGGGTGGGCAGCAGGGGAAGCAGTAAGAAGATCATGAAGAAATATTTTCTGTGCTGTCCCTGCTTTAGTGCACGAGGGTCTGCTTTTGTTCTGAAGGGTTGGAAGGCTTGAAGGAGAGGAAAAAAAGAAGGCAGAGGACACACCTGCTTTTAGTTGCAGCTGATCGGTCTTTTTTCATCTGTAATAGAGGATTTGGGTACATTCCACACACAACTCACACCTGATTAGTTAAAGAGGATTATATTAATGCAACTTTGAGTGTACACAGTCTTAAATCAGCTCCAACTTTACAGGAGCGTATTAACTGCAGTGATTTTTAAATATTTATTTTTAAATCACTACAAGCATGTCCTGAGAGAAGGTTGCAGCAGTTTTACCTTTGCGAGCTTTGTGAGAGAGAACTCTGCATTTGCCTGTTTCGCACCCTGGTCAGAAAAATCTCTTTTTGCTTCCTAAGTCAAGCCCAGAGGGATTCAGCCAGTAAATGACAGTAAGAAATGGGTTATTCTGCATGGTGACCACACAGGAAGTTCCTCATTGGAAAGCTACCAAGGAAAGTACCAGTGCTGTGCTGGGAGAGTGTGACTGGGAGATGGGGGGAGCATTTTTAAGGTATGGAGGGAATAAGGGGAGCAAGCTTGGGGAGGCGGTTGGGCTGGGGGATGGTGGTGCTGGTGGATACTTAAGCAGTTACATCACCAGTTCAAAATATCTCAGTTACTAAAAGCTGCCTACAACTTAGTTATTTGCTTTTTCCAATAAGGAAAATATTATGTCTTGTGGGAAGTCATGAGGATGACATACCCAAGAACACTGCATATTTGATCAGTAATAATATAAAGTAAACATCTTTTAAATATTTCCAGCAACATCTGTCCTAGTTTAACTACTGGTTCATGTTGCATTCCTTTATGGAATTATACTCATCCCAGAAAGCAGAGCGTGTGTCACTGCCATCCATTACAACAATTAAACTTGTGGGATTTTCCCTGTCTGCTGAAGCTGAATTTCCTTCAGCCTTGAAAAAACACTTTCTTCTCATTTTCCACCATTGCATAATCCTGATTCTCCAAAAGTTTGAGTGCTTGCCTGTGATATTACATATTTAATATTTGGCTTGGATAAAAAGAGAACACGGTGAGATAGGGATTTCACTCGTACTGGGGGAAAAATCCAGAAAATGGAACCGCACCAGTTCAATAGGAATAGAAGATTAATTTTCTGGAAAAAAACCCCAAAAATGGAAACCAATATGTCTTTGAGCTAATAGATTAGCCTTGTTCTCCAAAGGAGGAGAAAAAATCAAGAAATTGCCTAAGACTGAAAAAAACAAAAAATAGCAAAGAAGAATGTGTACAGAACTCCCTCTATAGCCACAGATGCTGAGGCCACACAGACAAGGTACCTTTGTCCTCTACTAAGGTATATAGATTGTATGTGCTGAAATAGAAAGAAATGTATTAAGCAGGTATATATGTGTTAGTATTTTGGAGTAAAATATTTTATTTTTACTGACAGGCACTGACTTCTCAGTAGATTTACCATTTTTGCCAAAAAAATAGCTCTCTTTACAGCAAAACTTACAATACATCCCAGTCTGAGCAAAAATGTGGGTATGTACTGCAACTGAAATAATTGTTTTTTTGGGAAAACAACATTTCTGTCAGCAAAGATACAAGTTTTTTGTTAGAATAAGAAAAATAAAGAAAAACCTCTTCTGTTACTGCAGTAGTAAAATTCCAGCAACTTTTAAACATTTTGGATGTGAATTCTTTGTGACTTTGAATTATGCTGAAAAGTCTTTGAAGGCCATGAAATACAGACATATATTTGTCCTTGAACTACCTCTGAAAAAGTAAATTTTTTCCCTCCTAATATACAAAGTGATTGAGAAAAAGCAAACCAAAGAAACACAAGCACCTTACAGCTCCATCAGTGCTATAGAGAAACCGAAGTGTATCTAGTGCCAGTTTCCCCATAGGGGTGTTCACCTCTCTTATGACATTGCAGGAATGTTGCTGGTCACTGAGTTTGGATAAACTGTAAGGTGAGGGTAGCTGACATTGTGCAGAAGGAGAAAGGTTGGGGAAGAAAGAGAAAAGCCCAAATTTCGTAATAAGGCAATGTCCTTACATAAGATGGGGCCAATCTGTTTTACTGAGATTATACCAGCTCAACCACTCCTATGGCAGCAGTTCTCCTTGTCCATGCAGTGGTAAATCCTCCCACTATCAATCTATGGATTGGGAGAGTTGTTTAGCATTCCCGAGCATCCGTGAGCATTTTGGCTTGCTCACCCAAGCAAGAGAGAAACAGGGATAGGACAGCTGTACAAGGCCAGGTTTCCCAACGGGGATGTCTATCCCTGGATGAGGCTGGCTTGCCTGCTGATGTTCTTGTGTCAATTATCTGTATCATCAGTGTAAATCCCCTCACTTCTCTTTGACATTGAAACCAGTAACCTGGCATTGGACTGCTGATATCACAGCCTCCCTTCCCTGTAAAGGCTGTTGGACTCTGATTTTAGTGAGACAAAGGGTATTGGGGAGTGGGACTGAAACAGAAAATACAGCTAGGCTTTTTTTTTTTTCCTTTCTTCCTCTTTCTCTTTCTCTTTTTTTTTTTTTTTCTTAAGATTAGATGCGGACTCTGCAAATCAGAGATAGCAAGACTGACCTAAAGATACCAAGTTAGTTTCCATAGCAATGAGACCTATGAGTTCTCAAAATATTCAAGTCTCTATTAGGCTAGAAGCAGATAAAAATAATTTGCTTACATAAGGGCATGCCAGATCCCATCCAGCAAAGCGCTTGACTTTAAGCACATGAGTATCAACCTAATGGAGCTCTATATGTACTTGACTCTTTTGCTTGCCTGGGAGAGAAACACTCTTGGTGAAAAGTGCCTTTATATGCCTAGCTCACTCTTTGTCAACCCTGACCCCCCTTCCCAGGACCTTTGCCTGTGCTTTCTGCTGTCAATCTATCTTTAATGCAGACTTTGGTTTTTCATTGGGACAGGTCGGTTCTCCTCCACTGAGAATGAGGCAGCACCAAGCACTGCTCCTTCCTCCAGTCTTCTCTCAAGCTTGGCTGGAGGCACCTTGGACCCTCCACCTCACGATTCAAGTGAGATCAGATACCTTTGCAAAGAGAAAGGAGCCCATTCTGAAAATGCATGTACTGAACAGGTATGTACTCTCAGGAAATCTCCTCTTCCCTTCTGCCCTATCTCTTCAGCAACCTCTAGGTGGAATTATAAAGTTGTGATTGATCATAGGCTGCATTTCCTAACCACCGACCCTGCAGCTTTGCAAGCAGGATGGTGTGAAGGGAATGGGAAGTCTCTGCCACTGCACCACGCAGAGCACACCGCTGTGGTAGTGCACTGAAGAGCTACGTCTGGCCATTTTGTAGCTGTCCCCAGTAAATGCCATACTGCTGTTAATTAACCTAATGTAAGTTGGATGGAGCTCATCCAGAATAATATTGCAAGGGCAGGACCTCAAATTCAAAATACTTCCATCTTCCATTTTCTGTGGGTTTTCTATAAAAAGGCATAAGAAACCACCAATGAACATGCTCAAGAGGAGTCTTTTTGCACCCAGTGGTATTAAGTCATATAACAGCTCATGAAACTGATCTCTGAGAACACCGCGTTCCATTAGAAAAATCTGAAATATGTTCCTTGTACTCATGAATTGTACCAAAGTTATCTAGTTTAGGAATGCTTTTCACAAATTAGCACTGATTATAAGACTGAAGTGAGTCAGGACAGAAAGGTATGGCAGGGAAAGGAAAGAGCCTATGGTGAAAAATAATCCCCTGAACATTTCAGACAGTTTCTAAAAAAAAAATAAGCGGTGTTAATGACTTAGAGAATTTCAGCATATTAGGAAGAACTAATTTAATTTTCTAATAGTGCAACCTTTTGTGAGACACTCCATTAGCTAATTGAATGCATTTAATTTCCTTAGTTCCAACTTGGGTGACTTTGTTTTCCTACCCACCTTCCTATGGTGCAAAGCAAAGAAACCACTCCCCAACAGAAAATTGCTGCTTCTTTGTTCAAGAATCAGGATTACTTTCCGAGTGCTTAATAAGGTGCATGTTTTATGAATGCTTTACCAAAATGAGAAAGCTGCAACGCTGCCTGGCGGCACTGGCTGCCTTCCAGCGATGGACTGAAGGCACTGTGGGATCACAGATTTTGTGGAAGCAGTTTTTATGTTTTAGCTTGTCACCAGGCTACAAGAGTCTCAACAACACACTACTGTAATAACCAAAATAAGCAGTAAGTTGATAATGACTTCCTACTCCCGGCACACTAGGAAGCATACCCGTGCCGTAGTTTAGAGGGAGATTGCAGCTTTTGAAGACCAGCTGGCCCATCTGTTCCCAGTACTGCTGCTACTACCAGCAATGAGGAGCTCAGCTTGGAGGAGCTGCTCAGGCTTTCCATGGGTCTATCTGTCGAACCCGGTTGAGCCCCCAGCAGCTGCGGCAGCCCTGCTGCTGCTCCAGGTGGTATAAACAGGCAAGGGGAAAATAAGAAACAGCTTAAGGTGCTGCGAGAACTCCTTGTGCTATGGGGCACTGTGCAGGGAAGCAGTCTCCTGAGGGTGGCAGCTCCCGTTTGCAGCCTATGGAGGTGAGAGCAAAGGGGAGGGAGGCTGAGCAGAGCCGTGTCTGTCTGCAGGGCCTTGGCCCCCCGTATCACACCCGAGGCAATGCGCAGAGAGGCGGTTAGGTCTGCTGAGCAGGGGCAGGACGTGTTCCCACAGTCCTGGGAGCAGGTGGGCATGCTTGGAGACCCGCTGTGACTGTGAATGTGTGTCAGTCGTCACCTGCTGCTTCACAGGCGAGATCTAGGAAATTTAAGCATTTCCCATTTTCCAGTGGAGGTCATTGCCTCACACTCATTAATATACTGTATTTCCCAGTGGTTATTCCTGAGGGAAGGAGAGGAGGTACAACAAAACTCCTTGGGCTGTCCTTTTCCATAAATGGCCTTAGTCCTTTTCACTGCTCCGTATTTTACCTAGGTCTCCATTATGAATGCTTTGCAGTCAAAGCTCCCAGTCATGGAGAACCTCTTGAAGTCTTACATATTGCTGGTATGGTGTAAGTTCTTTTCACGCGCATGGTTTTGCTGGAAGAGCTGTGCCAGTCTCATAAGGGCTTTTGCTACTCTCGCTCTCCAATTTCTGTTGTACATTCCTACCTGAAGATGATTATTGATAATTATTGCTTTATAAACCTGAGATTTCTTTCAAGATGCACTAATCAAAGTAACTGGAAAAAATTAATTCTCACTGAAAACTAAATGGGATTCTGTGAAACAGGGCGCTCCCTTCAAAGGGGATTAAATATTCCCTAGAGAGCTCTTCTAGCTGCTTGAAACATATTGTAGTTTAGCTCTGGAATACTTCTATTGATTTATGACAAAATATCAGCTAAATACCCTATTCTCAATGGTTCTCCGCAGCAGTGGGTGCCAGCAGTAGGCTTTTGTTAGATCTGTTGAACTTCAAAGTCAAGTATGCCAATAATTTGCTTATTCCAGGAATTCTTAGAGAATGTCCTCACAGGGCACAGATCAGAGAAAATTTTAAAAAATTAATAAGTGGTTACCATGGATTTTGGTACCAGTGCGTTGCTCTGTCTTCAGCAGCCTGTAGAAACGGTCCTCTCTGTCAAAGAAACAGAAACAAAATGTGGTACAATGTTAACCTTAAGGCACATGTGCCACTCTCAAATGGTACTGGGAAGGAAGACTAAGTTTGTCTCCACCTGGAAGGTTTCGGTGGAGATATGACAATGAAACTAGAGAACATGAAAAATAGCAATTGCTGCTTGCCTCCGCATTGTGCAAGGGTTGCAGAGACAACGGGCTTGGCGGCGGTTTGACTCACTTGAAATTATCTAAAGAGGTAATACAATGTCACTTAAAGAAATGCCTTCCTGCAGGTTTTTTAAGCAGAGAAAGAGTTGTTGGAAAGGTAAGGGATTATTTAAAATGCATCTAAAGGTCACAAATGGAAAACAGAAAGGGATAAAACCCAAAGTCCATGACAGACTGTACCTCTGGGATCACAGGACAAAAATGCAGCCAGGATAGCAAATATCACTGTAGATAAGCCAAGGTTCAATCTTCAGTAATAAGCTGTTTTTTAAACTTAACTTGCTTGAGTGAGATAACCACGTGTATTACATTTGTCTTGGGGAGAGAAGCAGCAGCACAATGTATGTGTTTGTCAGCAACACCTACACCCTGAGTAGTCTTTATTTGAATTCCTGTCATGCTTATCTGCAGGCAGGACTTGGACCATATGTTGGGAAAAGGATTGTTACAAATAGCTGAATCAGAGCTCCTCTGAAGCTCAACAATCAGAGTGGCATAATTGTCCTCCCTGACTTCTCTGCTGCTTCGTCTTATTTGCTCGGTGCAATTGTTCAGGTCCTGTGCAATCAAACAGCAAAAATGTCAGACACAGATTAAGCGGTGACAATTGCTTAGGCAATTTCTTTTCCCTTAGATCACAGAATTCAAGTAGCGTTGAAGTTGCAGCTCATGATTTGCCCAAGCTGTACTTCGAACTGGCCCATGTCCTCCAGTTTGTCTTCCCACTCACAACTGTCCTTCCCTTCATCCCTGCTATTCTATTATCTTCTCCTCTTTCTCTTTGTTTTCTTTAGGACTGTACTAAAACAATAGTGTCTGTCTGGTGGCCTCCTTCAACTACTGAAGAATTTAGACATGCACTTGAAAAAATAAGCATCCCTGTTCCCAACCAAGGGCTGAAAAGGGATCCTGTTTTACATGTGAGCCAGTGCCACGGTTGCAGTACTAGCGAGTTGCAGTACTAGCAATTTTTCTCAGGCAAAATTGCATTTCCTTCGTGCAGGTATCATAGCCCAGTTAGAGACGGGGCAGCAGCTGGGTAGACGTTGGTACTTGGGCTCAGGCAGACAGATTGACTGCCATTGCTCGGGTGGAGAGGGGCTTGCCAGCACTCCTGTGGCTGCCACAGCGGCCCACAGCACAGAAGGGGACACAGACCCTCCTTACCACCCCGGGTGCTGCAGGCTGCGCCAGGGCAAGCTGCGGGTGTCTCTCCCCACAGCAGAGCCCCGAGCCCTCTGGGGTTCGGTAAGGCAGACCTGGGGGACAGTAAGGCAGCCTGCATGGGGACATCCTTCACGGCAGTCACCGGGAATTACATTTTTGAGGGTTGTCTTCTTTTTCCCTGATAAGGCATGTTGAGAGATAAGGGGAGCATATAACAGCTCTGTTTCTCGGAGATGTCAGAGGAGATAAACTGAAATTTTTTTGTGGTTTTCTCTGGCAGACATGAGCAATTCAGTGTAAAAACTCTGGTAAAAGAAGCAGCAGCAGCAAATTACTCTTACAAACTTTAATTGGGTTTGACTCCACCGTACCATTTGCACAAAAGGGAGATGATTCCTGCCTTGGGGGAGATTTAAGCTCCCAGATCACTTCTGCCTACTACAGCTTCAGAACCAGAGCTCCACTGAGTACGTCTACCCTCTCTGTACCGGCTGGGTGTGTTCAGGCTCAGGTCCACCAAGTCAAGTGCCTCAAATTGGTTGAATCCATCTTGCCTTCAGGGTCAAAAGCAGAAGTCGCTGACACCACCTACCCCACACATGCTCTTACTTGTCTGGACAGGCAGCCTGGCTATTTCTAGAAAGCACAACAACATCAAGGATTGGAGGATTTGGGCCAAGCATGAGGTCAAAGCTGACATGACAGAGCAATTAGATAATCAGCTTCTGAAATCAGTGGCTATTAAGCATATGTAGCCCAGACACCATGATGGTTGGCACGTAGCAGTGTTGATGCTGAGAGTTTGTTAGCTGAACCAGCAGCTCTCTTCTGCAAATAAAGGAGGTTTTTGGGAAGAGCAGATGTCCTGTTTTCAGTCCCTCTCCCCCCACCGTGGCCGTTAGGGGTGGCAGGGTGAGTGGCGTTGTCCTCTGGGTTGGATTTAGCCCGTGGATCGCAGTGCAAAGCTTTTTGTGTTAGGAGAGGGCTTATCACTGCAGAAGCACTTAGATTGTTACCACTTGATAAAAGCTTAATCAAACTGGTATTTTAAAGGATTTTGATATATATGTTCCTAGCTGTCATGGAAACAAGCACAATTAAGAAAGAATAAACTAGAGTAAAAGTCAGAAAAAAGAGACAAAACAACTGTTTTGATCAGTAACTCGGGGAATGTTGCTCCTTGTTTCTAGCAGGGTGTTTATGAGGAGTACGGCCAGGGAAGCCGACTGCAATTGCAGGCAGCAAACCAAGCTCCACACACCTTGCTGACCCGCAGGGGCATCCCACACTGAATGACCTGGTCAGGCTTAAATGCGCTCGGCCCAGAGATACAAACTTTGTGCTGAAGTCCCTTGTTGCGTTAAAATAAAGTATGACTAAGATATGACTTTTGTTATCGTATATAATTTTCCTTGCTCTTAGTAAGCGCTTATGCAGAACCATGAGTGTGCCTGGTACTTCACCGGTCAGTGATTGCAGTGATTGCTCAACAGGGGTGGGGGCAAGAACTTCTTGCGGTGAGATTGCATAGCATGAAAAGCAGCTAGCTTTGGAGATGGAAGTCCATAGCCCTTCTGCAATGCATTGATTTTCACTCTCTACTTATTGCAAAATAGGACTGGGTGGTTATTTTTGTAATTATGTTATTTAGAAGAAAGCAGCTAATGATATTTATGAATTTGAGCTCAATTTTGCAAACCTTTCTACTTGAAAAAAAAAGAAAAATGTTGTAAAAACAGTTTCAAAATGTCCTTTTTTTTTTTTTCCATTTTTGAAGGAAAAATAAGTGGGTTTGGTTTTCCAATCCTGAAAAAATATTTTTGTTTTGGTTTACTCAAAATATTTTTTCTCCAGTTTTTTAAAGTTCATTGGCCAAATACAAATAACAGGTTCTTTCATCCTTTTCTGTGGATACAAAGAGAGTGTCTGTTCTGTCTGTTTGTAATTTTAACTACGGAATTTCCTTTGCATTTATTCAAACTGATTGTTGTCTTTCTTCTGTCTGAAGGGTTATTGTATTCTTTATCTTGAAAAATTCACCATACTACAAAATAATATTTATGTGTCTACAAAGACATTATTTAAAACACCATCTAGAGAAATCATCCTCAAGAAACCAAAAGCGTTTGTCTATAAAGAGAGTGCATTTGTTTGGTGCAATCAAGGAGACATAAATAAGGGTTGCAAAGTGTCATCTCTATGGTGACAGCATTAAGGCCCTTGTTCAGCATGCAATGTGCTTTCACGTTCAAAAATTTGGGGGTGTTAACACTGGCAGAAGCACTGTGAGTTAAGAATTACGACTTTGTACAATATGTTTGAGAGCATTATTCTAATCAGGCTGGGTGTCTTAAGCACGCTTGGTTAGAATATCTCAACAGCGTCTCTCTGGTGTAAAGGAAATCAATATGAGCACTGTATTATAGCTTAAAATTCGTTAAAGATCATATGATAGATAACAAGCTAAAAGCTTTATTTTTCTAACAAATTGTTCTCAAAGCTATTTATTGTAACTTCACTAAACAGCTTAAATTGTTTTTATTTTAATCTGTGTTGCGAGCAATATCTGCAGATCAGAAATGAGAGTAGTGAAATTATCTGTTGATGTTAGATATTTAAAAGAGAGACTTGGAATCCATGTCTGCTATTGATTTTACGGGAAGAAAATGGGTCAGATCTGGTTTAGTACTAGAAAAAGCCCACTTAGAAATACAAAGTAGACCATAAAATCTATAGACCATAAAAAAGAAACCCCACTGAATACTGAAAGTTTATTCTATATTGGAGAGTTCATTGATGAATAGATAGCTGATAATGGAAAAAAAAACTGTGTTGTACTATGCCAAATTTTAACTGCCCTTTGCCACACAGGAGACAAGCAGCCAAGGCAGGAGGACCTCTGGTCACCTACGCAGAGCTCAGCTTTACTGGGCTCTCTCATGGCTGGAGCCGCAGAATGTGTCAGGCTGTGACAGTACATTTTATGCAGCAGCTTCTTTCATAATTCAGAGATCTAACATCCCCCTTCTCTCCTACTAAAATCCGTCCTGTGTGTTGGCACAAGGCTGTGCCCCTGGGATGTGCCTACTCACATTGGGCAAGTGTTTCCTAAATGGCTGCTGCTTCCTAAGAACACATAGCTCTACGCAGAAGTATCAAAGCACCCCTTAGTACTGCACATTGCTGCTTTTTTTGTTAAGAAGGAAGAGAATTCAGGTGGACATTGCTAAATTCATAAAAGCAGCGTCACAAACCTAGTACATAGGTATAACACACACTTCTACATGGATGTTATGGATATGTGCAATATATATGCACACCCTTATTTGTGTTTTCACACCGGATTCATTTCAGTGGGAAATGGTTTTTGAGCAATGGCAGGAGATGTTAGTCAATACAACAGTTCTTGCCAGGACTGTACACCTATTCAGACTTTGCAGAGAAATTATAATGAAGATTCAGGGTTTGACCTAGAAAGGTGGTGTACAGCAGGAATGCAAAAAGGGTGTCTTCAGGGATCAAATGAGGCTTGCAGAGTGTCTGAATAGCTGTTGACTTTTGTCTCCCTGCATCACATTAAGTCACAAACAATCAACCCCTAGAAACTAAAGATTTATCAGTTTCATACCAGATATCCCTTCCTTTCAAATAGATGTGATACAGTTAGGCTTCTTAATTGCAATGGCTAGTTAACTCAGACAAGTAGCTGGATCCACTTAACACCTTTCCACCTGCAGCTACCTTCATGCTGTGCTACTGAAGGTATTCCTTTGCTTGTGAACAGCTGTGAGTTGGGGAAAACAAATTGGGTGAGTTCTGTCTCTTCGTCTTCTCTGCATTCAGGTGGGAGGATCAAAAAAGGAAAATCTACCCCTCTGTCTTGCTTTTCCTCCTCCTAGGGAGGAGGGGGGGACTGCCTGGTGTGTGTTTGGGAAGAGAACACCAGATCCCCATGAGGACCAAAAAGGGCAGCTGTTCAGAGATGATAATCCAGTGACTGGTCTTTTCTATTTCAGGGGTCTCCAAGTCAGTTACAGATTCAAGGAAGCCCTACAACTTTTCTTCAGAGGTCCTCAAGAAGCACAAAAGACCAGTTAAGCTCAAAAGTTGATTTCACATGAGCAGATAGTAAGTCAAGGCAAATTTTGTAACTGCAGAAAACTGACTGAAACCAGACTCTGAAAGGTTTGTACACACACCTAACTCTGCTTGCTCAATCCTTGTGGCATGAGCCCTCTCTCCCAGGTTCACTCCTGCTCTAATAACCTTTCACCAGGTTCCTGGATTACAGCAAATGCTACATGTTGTCCTTTGGCTCCCAAAAATTAGTTTTCTTTCCATCACTCCAGGAACCTGTGCATCTACTATTCCCAGCAGTTTTCTAGTCCCAGTTATGCCACAGCTTTCCAGTTCCCAAGATTTCTCATTTCTACTTTTTTTTTTTGCTGTCTTGCTCTGTCCTTGAGAAGCTTCCTCCCCTCCCCCCCCCCAAAGCAGACTCATTTGCTCCCAGGAGGGACCAATTTCCCTTCCCTTCACTGTATCCACTTAATGAGCAACATCTATTTTCAATATGGTGTATAACAGACAAAACCAGTGAATAACTTATGTACCTTATTTTTGGTGTTTTAAGAATGGTATACTTGGAGGGATACACAGTGTTCAATGTAGACACACTGCAGCACAGTGTAGGAGCACCTTACCTACTTAAAAAGCTTGTTTTAGGAAAAATCCATAATAGTATTTTTCATACAGCCCTAAAAAGATCAAAACCTTAGACTTTTGGGCTCCTAAACTATTGTGCAATAAGCATAATAATGTTAAATATAGCCATATTATCATGTGTGAATTTGCATGTGTATGTATTGGAAAAATCTGATGTACATCTTATCTACATGTATAAATATAAACTAAATTGTTTATAACCTTGTACAAATACAGATTCAGCTGTAACTAGATGCATAAGATGTTCAAAATGGTTAGAAGAACAAATTCAGGTGTCTGAAGCTTGTTAGCTACTTCTGCACCCCATGCCCTGCATGAGACTGAGTAAAATGCAGGTTGCGGAGTTGCTGGGAGTCTTTAAGCATCTGTGAGCACTTGAACTCTGCAGGATTCTGGTCACACTGAGGTTTCAAACCTGATGCTTTGGGTCTCTTGGCAGCATTTGGGAATCAGCCAGGCGGAATGACTTGATGGCTCATGTCTTGTTAGACCTCGCTCCCTCAAAGAGCTCCTTCAGAACCCCTGTCTACTCTAGTCATGTGGAAAAATCTAGTCCACAGTCACCCAGCCCTTCAAAGCGACTGTTGTATTATGTTAAGTAGAATGCTTTAGTCGGGTTATTTTTCAGGCAGCTTCATCCACCTGGGAGCCTGACTCTGGGCAAACTGTCACAAAAATATTTCTTGAAGGTCTATTGGTCCGGGCTGATGTTTTCTTTAGCATAGTTTTTAATCTAACAGCTGTATTCTCTCTTGTTCCTTGCTTAGTCCATGGTTAGTCTCAGCCCTAATGATAATTCAGAATGCAACTGCAAAGCACAGCACAGATTTCTTCAGCCTTCCGCAATTCAGGGAATTTCAAATACTAATTCTTCCTTACCTTCATCTGTGCTCCACTCTGGAGATTTTTCCTGTTGAAATGGCTGAGCTCTCTCACACCCCACCCAATTTCACCAGCGTAGTGAGGTCTGCGAAGTGATACGTATGAAAGGCAGGGGGCCGGGCGCCACAAGTAGTTGACATCACTCGTACCCTCTATCGCTGGAGATGTTGCCCCTATGTAGTGAGTATGTTCAGGCTTCCTTGTTCTGTAATCACGTATACCATCTGGACCTTATAGACAGAAAAGACAGGGAAACTTATTATTTTAATTATCTTTGCTACTAACCTACTTCAGTGCACTTTATTTTCCTTTATCTTACTTATAATGCAGCAATTTTATATAGCTGTTCCACTTTGCAGGAGCATTGTCCTTGTTATACCTTTTGTTAGAGTGTGTCTCCTGAAGTCGGGGGGGGTCACATACAGGTTTTTTCAATGAAACATTCCTTTTTCCTGCTCTGAAAATCTGGCTGTTTTAAAACCGGTATGACATGAATCAAAACTAGCCTCCCGGTAAAAAGCAACGTTTTATTATGTTTGATGGGGTGCCTACCTGTTAAAATAGTGCTTTCAGATTTATTTATATAAACATGTTCAGGAAAAGAATACGTATTAGCCAAAGACATGAATTTAAAGTGGATTTGGTTTACTAAATGAAGTCAATATAAGTATTCTTATCCAGAATTAAAGTGGCTTTAATTCATTTTAATTGATTTAATTGTCGAGTTAAAATATCATTGAATGCAAAGTCACTTTGCAAAGCCCAGTGATTTTAAGAGACTTTCTTCAGGTCATTCAGAGATGTCTTTATAAGGCATTTTATTGCAGAGTTACAAAAGGGTTAGAATGTATGGAATGAGGTGCTGTTCCAGCTGAGCAGGTGCACATCCAGAAGGCACAGTACAAGAACAGTGAAATGAAACCATATTCCTCATTGCTGCTCCACTGACCCTTCAGGTGGGACATTTGGCTGGGAAGTACCACAGCTCCCATCCAGCCTGAGCACCTGAGTTTCCCTTGGTTGAAACTCAAGGCATGGGAGGGTGGAGACTTAGGCATAGATCTGACCTCAGAGTTTCACCCATGCTGAGGTTCACTAGTATCCTCCACACCACCCTTTCACAGTCCATACAAAAGAGACAGTGGTGCTCTTTGCAAGGAGCACTGTGAACTTCATAAGCTGCTGTTACAGTCTGTATGGACTAAATATAAGTAAGTAAATCAAGTATTTAGAAAACTACTTTAGCAACACAAAGCTAGAAGTTTAACCTAAGGGGGCTTGTGATTGCAAGATGTGTCTCTGATCTGTGCAGATGGGGCAAGAGTGTTATGGGAACTCATAAATCACCAAAGTCTCTGTAGCATCAATTTACAGCCTGAGATTAGTATTGATATTTTTACTGCCAAAACTGAGGGTTGTTAGAGCTTGACAGTATATGAAGGCAGATTCTGCCTTAATGGTTATTACGAAGTTTTGGATAATAGCTTCAAAAAAGATACCCCAAATTTAGTATGACTAAGTTAAGATTATGATTGCCTGAGAGGGACAGTCTTGTTACCATTTCCATCATCACCTCCATAACTGGGACTTTATGAAGATTCAGCCATCAAATATCAATAAGCCAGACAAACCCCACACGGGTTTCCAGCTGAGGAGCAAATATCTGTCATCCATGTTTGTGAAAAAAAAAAGAAAAAGAAAATGAAGAAGTGAAGCTCTAAAAGTGTTTCTTATTATCAGTAGAAGACAGGTCTTTGGGCATCAACCAGAGTTCCTGTTGCATCAGGCTCAGCCCTAAAGCTTTGTCACACAGAGAGTTTTTAAAGCGTAGTGTGGGTTTAGGCCTCTGGAAAAGCCACAAGCCATGTTTTTAGTTAAAAGGACAAACCATTAGAAGCATGCTGACAAAGTCTCCTACTGGAGCAGCAGCTGATGATGCCAGACGACATCATTGCTGGTATAGATTTAAATCAATTCCCTGCTGGTCTACTGATATTTATGCTATTGCTTTAGCTAGTAGAGCTGTATTGATCCAGGATGAGGATGAAAAAAAAGAAATCATCCTCCAAACTATCATAGTTATCATAAAATAAAAACAAAGGTGCAAAACAAGAGGGTGAGTTTTCACATGAAGCAGCTGTTGAAAATGGATGAAGCAAAACGGGAACAGAATGGAACTCTTTTTGTGAAACACTTGAGGAGTTATTCCAGAACAGTTTCTATAATTATATGTTAATCCAACTGAACTTTCAAGTGTAGATAATACTTGACTCCTATTCCTAGGCAAGGGATTCATTTTCAAACCATGTGTCTTCTGAGGATCCATATTAACTGAAAATAGCTCACTAAGTGTAGATGCAGTTGAAACAAAGATCACTCCAGTTCAGTTCAAAGTCAGGTTACCCTCTCAGTAAAGGCTGATGATTTTTGTTTTGACTGTATTGCATGAAAAGGGAAGGACACCTTTTAAAAACAGATTTAGTCCTGTTCAGCATGGAGGTAAATTTCAAGCGTGAGTAGTCCATGCAATGCTGCCTTTAACATCATATCCATGTTTCCAGCATCCTGTAATCAGCAGCTGAGCTCTGAGGAACAGGTACTAACTGAGCCTGCTTCTCTGAGTTAATAGCTGATGCACAGCATGTTTCTAAAGCCTCTTCGTGATGAGGTCCTGCTAATTTATAACATTTTTCATTGTTAATTAAAGGTGATGGGGAAATTTTCCTAAGATTTCACTAATCCAGTTTATAGCACAGTTCCAAAACAGTCACATCAGCACAAGTACAGAGGCAGTGGACTGTGTCATAGGTGCAAAAATAAAAAGCAGGAACTGCTTAAATCAACTTTGCTGCCAGAGAAAATATACCTTGGAACTATGTCCTGATTTTTCCATCGGGTTTATTATTTTTCAACTCCATAGTTTGAACATTCATGTAACTGAACGTTCCCCTTTCTGGAGAAGAATCTTCGCTAATTATGTGTGTTATTGTCCTGTCTGGGCTTCAGAAGAAACAATGTATTTGAATAATTGGTAGAAATTGAATTGTAATTTAATAGAAAGTCAAGCAGTCTCTCAATGCTTCCCACCATGTGATTAATACCCTGTAAGGAATGCCTTCTTGTCATACAGAAAGCAAAGTTTAGGCTTTTGTTCTTCCTTGTAGAATATGGGAAAGGGTAAACAAAGAAAATCAATTATAAATTTTCCATTAATAAGGATGAAGATGGAATATATCTGTCATTGGGAAAAACCCTGGCTTGATTCCCGAGGGACTGCCTCTCAGCAGTTTTGGCTTAGCAAAGGCGTTTGAGCAGGCTATTCTTGGTCAGATAAAGAGAGGAGCTGCTGGCAGCACACACTCTGTGGAGACTTGAAATCTCTACAGTATGCTCCCTAGCTTGGACCAGATGCACTGATTCTCTAGGCACAGTGAAAGACATATTTATTTGATCAAGGTTTTGGAGAAAGCTGTGGGTATATTCCCAGAATGATGAATAGGGGAAGAGAGAATGATAAGAATGACAGTTATTTAAATAACACTGAGACTGGTGTTCCTTTTGTTTCACTGTTATTGCTGAAATATTAATTATAAGCTAGGACTTATAATTTTATTTATATTAATGTAAGTAAATAATCATATAAATCCTAGCAGTCTTATTCGCCAGCAAGCAGATATGCGAGTAGGATATATTTAAAAGCACAGAGAACCAAATCATTGTTAAATACAGAACCATTCCTTCAATTTACAACACCCTTTAGGGAATCAGTGTCCTCTCACTCCCTCAACAACAACAGAAATAGTTCATCTTACTGGCCAAACAGTAACTTCCAGATGACAATAATTTGACCAGCTGAAGCTGGTGGTTAGGATTACTGCTTGTGGTGGGTACAGTTAAACATATTTTGTGTAAGGTTTCAGAGAATCAAGGCCAAAATTGTTACCCTGTGATGAACATCTTTAACCTGACCTACACCATATAAACATATAGCAAATACCACGAGTTGTGCTTGGTATTGCTCTGATTAACTCTTTTTGAATTAATTCCATGTGTGGACTTTCTTTTTCTGGAGCAGGAGTTCCTGGTTCCAGTTTAACTGGAACATCCTAATTACTTTCCAGTATAAAATGGCCACAGCTGGCGTTATCTAGGAATAGCTATTTCACAAAGGCTTAATGAAAAGCATAAGCAGGCCCAAGACATGTGTTTACAAAAGAATTTATTAATTTCCACGTAAGCTGCAGGTACTCTGTGATTTGCAGGAGGAGGGATCTGCTCAGAAAACAGAGCCCCAGGGCCAGTGACTCCGAAGCAGCGATAAGAAGGTTTTCTGTTCTGTCTTAAAACTGATAAGTCAAGCCAGACTGAGTGCTAAATATTAATTTGTGAACGAGAAATGGAGAAATAATGAAAAGCTTAAGCTCTGTTACAGACTATAATTTCAAACATTACTCAAATGCAAATATGTCTCTCTGGCTAATTTTGCTTCCTTTATATTCTTGAAAAGATGGAGGCAGAATTTCAGCATCATAAGCTACTTTCCATCTTTTATCCATTAAATATATCTCCTCTTGGAAAGCATCAAATGGCACTCAGTAAACAGAGGTAACCACTTGTCAGGGACAGCACAGGCATCAACAGTACCTGCATCTCACTGCTCGTTTTTTGCCTTTTCTTCCAGCTGTCTTCGGAGAAAAAGATATCTCAGATATCTCAATCTCCTGGGTACACCCAGGCAATTGTCAGTCACGACGTTCACCTGCTTGGTGTAGGAATCCACCCTCTGAGAACTACCCTGAGATCATCACCATCTAATACAAGCCACCAGTGCTGGGTGAGATGCCACATGCCGTTTCTTTGCAGCACTGCCAGCTTCAGCCCCTCTGCCTGCCCGCCCGGGGCACTGAAACAACTGCTTCTTCACTGCACGGTAAAATGCTTTGGGTTTTTTTCTTGGTTATTTTTAACACACATCAGTTCACTGGTCTCATTTTCCGTATGGCCTCGGGGGGCAGCTTGGGGAAAAACAGTTGTGCCAAAACAAACGGTGGAAAATGGGAACAAGTGGCCGAAGGTCAGACCTGCCGAAGCCGGCGTTGCCCCAGGGAGGACGGCACCCGGCGTGGTGCTTGCACACTAGCGTGCACACTGATGTGAATGCCTTTGGGTCCCTGGGGGAAACTGCGTGCAAGCCATGAGCTACAGCCATTGGCAGATGAAATCACAAGCTAGCCCATCAGCTGTGGTGTTTGCGCAGAGTGTGGAAGTTCAGACTCTCATACACTCATCTTTTCAAGTAGCATTTAACTCTGTTTTCATTTGCTTAGTTTTTTCTCCTAAAGTTGATTAAGAGCCTGAGGCTGGAATAGAACAGAAGAAATAAAAGCAAGCTCTACCCTCCTGTCACCTGCTAACAGTCACTGAAGCACTTAATCAGGATTCTCTATGAGAATCACTAAAATGATACAGTAAAAAAGTCCTGCTTGGTCAGGTTTATCATTCAGTTTATTGTGTTTGCTTCCTTGAGAAGATGGTTTCTGAGGCTATATGAGAAGGTCACCCCCCTTTTGACCTTAGGGTTGCCAGCTGGATCAGAAGACCTTCTAATCTTTAAACCATTGGAAAGAGAACAGTAATCATAGGCCTATCTGGAATACTAGGAACTTGAGACATAGACACTGGCTCTTTATCTGAAGAGTCCTAGAATGCATATGAATAATATGCTAATTGTGAACCAATCTGCTAACTTGTAAATCTGCAATAACACGCTTGCTCCATTACAAGCAACAGAACTCTATAAATAATCAGGTGAAATTTACTTCTCCCTTTACAAGCTATCAGTGTCACTAATAGCAAGCTGTGCATTCCCGACTGGCAATTATGTTGCTGCGATTAAGTTACTTCTGGTGCTTTAAAAATAACCTTGACTATTCCTCTTGTCTCAGAATTGCCTGGCAGAAATCACTCACAGGAGCAACCCCCGTGTCACACAATACGCTTGCGATGTTATTGGATTAAGGACAGTCAGCAAGAAGAGTCCAAAGCACTTTCCAAGATTAGTTGCTCAGGAAAAGTGCTTTCCCCAGAAAACGCACGCTCCTAAGAGAGCGTAATCTACCATTTACTGAGAGTAATAGCAATCTTACCATAATATTAGATAAAAAGCTCTGCGGTAGAAAAACCTCTGAGGACAGCACATAGCACAGTCGTTGGATAGAAATAAGTTTATCCAACTTGACGTTTTTCTGAAACTTGCTCTATTTCTTAATGGTATTAACAATGCTGGAGAAAAGTTGAGTAGGTAAACCGACAGGCTAGTTTTGTCACTGGGTGCTATTTATACAACTTAGACCATGAGATTTTACTACTATGTGCTCCTTCTGACAAGGAGTGGGGATGGTATCGTGTTGGCTCACAGCAAACAGGCAGCTCAACGTGACCTCCAGATGCTATGCCACTGAATATATTGGTGCTGCACCTAGATCTTGAATACTGTGTGCTGTTCTTGCTCCCCATTCTCACCAACCTCCTGAAATGGTCTGTTAAAATGAGAAAAGGTACTGAAAGTGGTTAATGTGGATGTACTTATCTACCTGTGCCATTCTGTTAATTTTAGAAGTTGAAAATTAGCAGTAATCTGGTATTAAAGA
The DNA here is from genome assembly GCA_013399435.1 of Arenaria interpres. Taxonomy (NCBI): domain Eukaryota; kingdom Metazoa; phylum Chordata; class Aves; order Charadriiformes; family Scolopacidae; genus Arenaria; species Arenaria interpres. The sequence goes on along the minus strand of VXAK01011654.1, from coordinate 16,480 downwards.
CAATGCATTTGACTCCACTTTTTCAGGAAGTCTAAATAAATTTCATTTTCTCTCAGGAGTGACTGAAGAGGCCACAGTAGAGAGCTGTTAAACATTGACCTTTCTGGAGAAGGTGAATAAGGAGCAGTTGCAACATTTCATAAGCCACAACCTAGAATTAAATTGCTAGGAATAGATTTAAAACATCAAAGGAAATTCTTTTTCATGCAGTTCATAGCTAAATTGAGTCACCTTTTACTGCAAAGAAGTTGCAAGGCAAAAACTGTGAATGAGATTTAAGAGCAATCCGGCAAGGATATTAGATGATATGAATTCTTAGGCTGACTCCAAATTGCAGTTTTTATGTTCCTGTCACTTGAACCCAAATAGCAGGAACTACTGCTGTGTATAACTTGAAGAGCACATACTCATCCATTCAGTACTACTGGAATACATGGACTGTATTGTAACACAATTTATGCATCCAGATATTCTTTCTAGTACCTTGGCATTTAAGGAAGAGAGAGTATTGAAGTACAACTTATACAAATCTCATTATTACGAGGCACAGGGGCATGGAAAGGTATCAGTCTCTAAATTTGTACTATTCAAAAATGATTATTAGTGTGAATCTATATACAGACCATCACTAGAATTTAAAAGCAGGCTCCAAGACAAATTCAGATTCATTTCATAAAGGTACATATTTTTTAGTCCATCACTTTTATTCCTCAATCTGCTCTTTTATACTGGTGCATTTGAAATTCAAATGGAGCTGTAGTAGGAAAACATCTCTGTAACTGCCTGCCGTTAACCAGAAACCCTGGGAAATCCTTGCTGGCACTCAGCAGGAGGTTTTCATTCAGTCTCTCAGCCCAGAACCTCGTTCTCCCCTTGAACGCCACCGGGGCTTTTTCTTCAATGTGCAGGTGTGGGGCTCACTTTTTAAGTAATGAATGAGAACTGCTGAGCAGGGCACAAAAGCTTCCAAATTGAAAGAGTATCCAGTTCCTGTTACTGTCTCTGGATGTGCACGCATGTGTGTGCCTAGCACACAATAAACAGTCCCTTGGGGTTGAAAAATACCTAGATAATTACTTGATATGAAAAAGGTAAACAAAAAGGTAGGGTTAGGTTTTCTTTCTATTTAGGCATCAAGCTGTCCGAGGGAACAAAAACATGTATTTTGGGCTACTACTTCATCTATCCTCTCTGTGCTACTTTCGCTTTAATCAACAACCCATCGAGTTAAACAAGGGATCACTGGATGACCACCAGCAATGCAATGCACACAGGCAGCAGCCTGTCCCCTGTAGGACCTGCAGTCCTGCTCCAGGCTGAAGCAGCAGCCCACCATGTGAGGGGCTCCGAGACCCCCGGTGCTATCACCTACCCGAGAATACCACCCTTGCCTCCGCCAGGGCTTTCCCTGCCGAGGTGCTGCAGGGGGAGGAGGGCATGGTGTGGGCTCTCCTTGCCTAGGAAGGGTCCGGCCCCTGCTTCACTTGGGCTCCTCTGCCCACCACCACAGTAGATATGGGCTCTTCCCTCACACGGGTGCTGAGGAGTGATGCATTGTGACGTATTGTCCCCTTGGCTCTGCGAGCGTCCCTGGTGTTGGCCTGGCCCCATCCCCTCTCCAGCAGGGTGGCAGCCCTGGGGAGGCAGCTTCCACAGACATCCTTGGAGACTCTGAGACCCACACCTGTTTCTGTAGGTGCAATGAATCTGCTGGAGCCTGACATGTAGAATGATTTGTCTTTAGGAAACCAGAGTTGTAGAGACTCTGACTTTTTGAGTTTCAGCTGTTATTTGCTGCTTCAGGGGAGCTTTATAAAAAGGGTGGCTCCTGGGCAGCTCTTGTGGCTCTTCAGGGTCTTCTACTCCGTGAAAGTGGTCAAAGAAAGGACATGCAGGTCTTTTTCTAAAATTACTTTTTTCTGGTTCACCCATTAATCTTTTTGAGTCTTGTTGGATTCGGGTTTGGTTTTTTTTTTGGTGCCGGCAAAAGCTATGGGGTAAGAGAGCCCCAGACAAGCCTGGCTGGTGTGCGTGTTGGAGCTGCCTTGATTTCTGCCGATCCTCCAGCTGCTGCTTCCATCTGTTGTCTTCTGCTTTTTCTTTCACTTGTAAACACCTTAGGGCACAAGCCGTTTCTATGTGTGCAAATCCAAAGGGACCAGTATGGCGCAATACAAATCCTTAGAGCTTCAACAATATATGCAACATTAAAAATGCTCAGCAAGAGATTTCCCGTATATTTCCAACCTTGTCTGAAATAAGTCTTCTAATTCATGAATAATCAAGGAAAGCACAGTATTCATTAACACTCTTTAAACATTGGTGGCAACTCTGATTTGTGTTCTGAGGCTTTTTTATTGTTGCTTCAATAGTTTTCTTTTTCCCAGCCATCCCTAAAGGGCAGCATCTGAGAGTTTGATAGGCGATGCTTGTCTCTGCACGCTTGCCGGCAAATGCTGATCTTCTGAGTAAGAACCGAGCTGGTGGACACTGGCTCTGAATCACCAAGGGTTACTTGTTCAACAACATTTTGCTCCGGGCTCCTCCTCTTGACCTTCCAGCTGCTCCTCCCACTCTGACTTGTCTCTGTTTTTCCTCCTCTTCCCAGTCTGGTCTCTCCTATGTCTCACACCTTCTCCCTTCTCTTTCCCAACACCCTCTTCCCCAGGCCTCTCAGCCAGCTGCTTTTGTGCTCTGTCATGCCAGGGTGGGAGCGCACCCAGCCTCTGCCGGGCATCTCCAGGGGCTGGGTACAGCCTCCTGCTGCCACCTGCAGTGGTGTGCCATGCTGCCATGCTACCAGAGGCTGGCTTCATCCTCAAGCCCTCATCTTCATGGAAAAGTGTAGCCATTTAGAATACCAGTGTGGTTGAAGAGAAGTTAGGCTTCCACAAGCGATGCTACACATAGGTGTGCTGATGTTGGTATTGATTTTCATACAGTAAGGTGGATAACAGTTATTTTTGTTGTCTGTATGCTATGCAAATTTCTTCCACAATTGATGGTATGTGTCTAATTAAGAAGTAGAAGACCACCCTTCTAATTGGCATTACTATATTTTGTATAGCAGAAGCCCAATAAGTCACTGAAAGATAAAAGATGGGAAAATGTGACTGCTCTGTCATTGGACTACAGATTAAAACATATGACTTCAAAATTTTCAGCAGCAAGAACAATAACGTCATTAAAAAGCTTTGCAAAAGTGCATCCAGTTTTGAAGCAGCCACGTGGTGGACAGCAGGACATCCTCAGGCCTTACAAACAAGGCTGTCTTGCTGGAGGGGTCTGTTTCTGAGATGGAGGGAGACACGAGGCAACACTGGAGCTGCAGCACGTGTTCTGCTTTTTCTACCTGCTTAGACTTGATAGTCTGTTTTATTTTAAAACAGAGTTCCTAAATGAACAACTGTGATAGCTGGATGCAGCAATCTATGAATACAAGAATATAGGAATTTGGTGCCAAGGTTTTTGCTGAAAAGCTGGGTTTAAAAAAACCTTATGTTTTGCTTCCTGGGGTTTATTCGTAGCAGATATTAATGCTGCTCTTTATTGGTAACAATGCCTTTGTAGGTGGCGTGAAGATGGTAAGGCATGCTAAAGACTTTGCCCTTAATATGTTATTTTCATTCTTCCCAAGGTTTGAGTCTGAGGATTGTGCGAAGTCTGTCACCACGTGGTGTGGTTTTATTTCTTTTGGTTCTAGTTCTTGTTTTGTTTTGTTGGGTTTTTTTTGCTATGAGAATGAATATGTTTGTCGGTACTTATGGCGAGTCTGATTTTGGTTTAAAAAAAAGCCCTGGAGTTCTCAGGCAAGTTATTGCTTTATTGGAGAATTTATTTGCTTTGTCTACATTTGAATCACTTATCTCGAGCTCAAGTCAGGGCAGCTATGTTGCAAAATACATCCAAAATAACAGCCAAACAAATGGCTGTATTCCACTAAGTTCACTTTTACATGGCATAGATCTCTAACATCACTGTTTCCAGTTGCCAGTCTCTCTGCTGGAGGCCACCATCCCTGTAGTGACTGTCTGGATGCCATATATCTCCACCTCGGTGAACGGTGTTTGCTTCAGTCCACAGTGTGGCACCTCAATTTCAGCTGCAAAGAATTTGGGTTAAGATGCCAGGCTCTGGACTGGAACAGCTGAGGCGTAGACACATGCTCCTCTGCCATCCCTGCTGCAGAGAGGGGGAGGTCAGGAAATAAAATGCTGGGATTAGTAACATGATATACCATGCTAGGAAAATTCACTAGGGCTCATCTGTTGGATTCTGAACTCTTCTGAGAGCATATTCAAAGTATTTTGCTTTGGTGGGGGGGTTGGGGTTTTTTTTCTTTTTTTTTTTTCTTTTTTTTCTTTTTTTTT
>VXAK01011654.1:0-12088 GCA_013399435.1 Arenaria interpres | reverse complement strand
TTTTTTCCCCCCTTCTTTTTTTTTTTTATTTATTTCACTGAACTGAGGTCCTCTATGGATTATGCTCCAGTTAGCCATGGCAGAGCTGGCCAGCTCTCCCTAAGCTCGTGAAGTAAACTGTAGGAAGAAGTTCAGGGGACTAACGGAACTCTGATGTAGATGACCTGCAGCCACATTAATTATTGATCATGTTAGCAGTTGATGAGTTGTGCTAAATTGATCTGTGGCAAGATAACATGAATTAAAAGCCGCTTAAATATTTAATTCCAGGCTCTTTCTATATGGCAGGAATTTGAATGAAAGGCTACAAATGAGTCATGACTGGAATCAACTTTTCTGTAAAGATGAGATATCAGAATAAAAGTTACTATCTAAATGTAAATTATGATTTATTAGAGGAGAAATCTCTTGCATGTAAACATTTTAATGGAGGACTGGAAAGCTTTCCAGGTGAAATTATCTAAATATATAGATGGAAATTTTCTTTTTATTAGTTCAACTTCTGCATATTTTGCTTTTAATTAAACCTTGCTGCATCCAAGGTAGCGCATGAGGCAATGTAGGGAGAGAGAGAGACTGAAAGCCTGTAGGAAGTGAAGGAGGACTATTGGCTGAAACTCCCTATGTTTGCCGCAGCACTGCGACGCTGTACAGCTGGAGCACAGCTTGAGTGAAATGAATCCATAGATGACTGGTGAGAGGAAGTAACGGGGCTAGTTCTGACACTGTATGTGTGTCTGTGTGTATATATATCAGGCAAAATAATTTGCTGATGATTCTGCATGAGGGCTTGTAATAGTAGGAGAGGACTCGGGGAGCCAGTGCCCTGCATGTCAGCAGCACCAGTTAAAGTGCTTTTGACAGAGAGAGTCCCATTGAATAAAAAGGTTGGAATCTGAAGAGGAGCTGCTCAGACCTTCTGAGCATGCTCTGATCACACTGCATTGCCCCACAAACTTTTTGAAGGACTTTGTGGTGTCATTAATACAGTTTTGAAGGTTGGCATGCCTTCCTGGTTGGCTTAGGTGCCACAGTTCCAAATAAACCTTTCCCTAGCTTCTCCCAGCCTCTCCACAGAGCAACATCCTTAATGTAAAGCAGGCCTGGTCCTGAAGTAGAAACATGTTTTATTTCAGCATTATAGTGCATACAGGCTAGCGTTATCTGTAGTGGGGAGGATCCTGGTTTTGTCAGTTTCTTCCTTCCCTGTCGTCTCACTTCATTCCTCCATGTACCAGAGAACACTTTGGCAGTTGAGGGTATTTGTCTTGTTTTTTCTCACCCTTCACAAAGGCTGTCCTCTGCTTAACATGCACATTTTTTCCTTTGGAGCCATTTTCCTCCATAGGCTCTCTGAGCTGGCCAGCCGCCAAACAGTAGGGTGAGCTGCATGAAAAGGCCTTGATCATTGACAGGCTGTCTTACAATTTCTTTCTTGTATTCAAGATGCAGATGGATGTTATTAGAAAGGTTTTTACTTCGAATGTGCGCAGCTTGTCCACATGCCCGAGATTAGTGCTCAATACTCCTATAATGCTTTTCATCCTCAAAAGGGCTTTACAAGTGCCAGCCCTCAGAACGCCCCTGCGAGGTAGGTGCACACCTTTTGTTAACGTGCTTAGTAACAAGGAGAGACACATGTTGGTGACTTGTTCAAAGATGTATCACACAGCAAGCATTATAAAGGAAGGAAGTCTTTACACTTCCCTAGTGTTCTTCTGTGATGTTTTCCTGTCTAAAAAAAAAATAATCATAAGATTTCACCATGGCAGCATGTTTTTGCATATGAAAGAAGTGATTAGTGACATCAAAAATTAAATGTATATCAAGTTATAGTACTACTAGATATATATGCAGCAATTCTAAAATTTATGAGGCCAAATTTCCTACTGCACTAAGCTTCAATTAATACAGCAGAGCAGCAGCCTAAGGGGATCATCAAAGAGACACAAGTTTGATAGAAGATTTGGAGCGCTTGCCTCAAACCATACTTCAAAACACAGGGAAATGATTTTAGGATGAGTGATGAAAAATGCTTGTCTTCTCAGTTGAAAGGACAGTGCAGGATTATTTTTTTTTCTGCTTTAACTGCATGATTATAATTAAAGCAGCTACAGTAATGGCAACAGCCCCAGTATGAACTCCCTTCCACAGAAAGCTCCAGTAATACTGTATCTCATCTTAGTGAGGGGGTTGGAATAAGCTGTAGCTGTGAAAGGCATCTTTACAATTATGTATTCCCACCGAGCTTTTACTGGCATGACTACATTGGCATGCTTTACCTTGCACAGACAAGCCAATAAAAGTTTCAAGTGTCGACCAGCATACATAATCTGGCTAGGGCCAAGATCACTCTGTGAGATGAGGTTTCTAAACTAGGTTGGTAAGCCCTTGAAGGGTGTCTAATAATCGGCATTAAGGGTCTTTGTAGCTTCAGTGAGCCTCAGGGCCTGCACAGGTAGCTGGAGGAAATTTGCTTGGAAAACAGTAGTTGCCTTAACCCCATAAGGAATAGTTAATAAGGCTGGGAGATGGTGAGGCACTTGTCCTGAATAAACCAGCAAGAACTGACTGGTAGGAGACAGTAAGCAAGAGGATTTGCTTTATAGACATTCACCTTCTTTAAGCTCTAAATAGGTTGAGAATAGCCTCTCTAGCTTAAGTCATGAGAAGGGTAAAGCTAGACACCTTAAAGCTAGTATTTATTTTAACTCTGCTCAATCTTCCCCATTTTGACTAAGCTTTGTTGTCTTTAAGATTTTCTTTTTTTCACTAAGTAAATAAGCACATAGTTATCACAGAATCATAGAATTGTTTGGGTTGGAAGTGACCTTAAAGACCATCCAGGGACACCTCTCACTAGACCAGGTTGCTCAAAGCCCCATCCAGCCTGGCCTTGAACACCTCCAGGGATGGGGCATCCACAGCTTCTCTGGGCAACTTGTTCCAGTGCCTCACCACCCTCAGAGTAAAGAATTTCTTCCTAGTATCTAGTCTAAAACTCCCCTCTCTCAGTTTAAACCTGTTATCTCTCGTTCTATCGCTACACTCCCTGATAAAGAGTCCCTCCCCACCTCTCCTGTAGACCCCTTTAGGCACTGGAAGGCTGCTATAAGGCCTCCCCAGAGCCTTCTCTTCTCCAGGCTGAACAACCCCAACTCTCTCAGCCTGTCGTCATAGGAGAGGTGCTCCAGCCTTCTGATCACCTTCATGGCCCTCCTCTGTCCAGTGAAAAAAGGAATCCGCAGCATCTCAGGAAAGATGTTGAGAATTAGTTACTGAACTCTCTGCTGCAGCTGAGAGGACTGTCTTCCCATGCTGCCTACAGTAAAGTGGAGTGGAAGGGAATAAAGTGAACATACTTTTTTACTCCCCAAAATGAATCCTTACCTGTTTTCCATAATAACTCCAAATTTGGGTCTTCTCCCTCTTGCTGCTCTGGGAAAGGTATCTGGCCCCAGAAATTAATCTGTAGAAAAGGGAAAAGTGACTTATTTCCTGGTTTTCTAACAACTATACAGTGTTTCAGATGAATTCAGGGAAATGATGAGCAGATAAATTCATCAAAATTATTTTATGGGAAGTTGCAGCTGGAACAAGTTATCATATTTCTATGGATTCCACATCCATGGCCTCTAATGTCAGCTACCCTATTTCACCTTATAATCATGTACGTGAGTACATGTGGGCCAATTAAGGATTTTCAGTTGCCTTCAAAAGAGCTGTAAATGCATGTTAGAGCTTGAAGATACCATATGATTTAACCTTGAACATTTGGGGTAAAGAGGTGCTCTACTATGGCTATGATGTACTTGCAGGGTTTCGATGACAAAGCATATGTGTGTTCATTCGCAAAACCATGAGGCATTTAAGTTACTATTTCAAAGATGTGTAATGCTTTGGATATGTTCAGTATTTTTATTCCTCTTTAAAATTTACGAAACCAAAGATTTGCAAGCATTGCAGAATAGGTTCAGGCCGCCTTCTGGCCAGTTTTTTTTTTCAAATTCCACCACAAAAAAATCCCTAAAAAAATTCCACCTAAAAATCCCTTTCTAATTTCCCATAGGACTACCCTTGGAAGTGTCAGCTCTGAAGCTCCTGCAAAGTGAAGTACAACTTGACTCCCAGATCAAGTGCAACTTGACTGCACAGATCTTATAAGGTCTAACCACAGCAGGAAAAGACTTCCCCTAGCTTCAGTGTTGATCTCCAAGTTCAAGTCAACCGACTATCTGTACCATTATTGCTGGTTTTAAAAAAATATGTGATATTAGGCTTGAAAGGCCCCACTTTGCACTTTGAAGATATGCTGATGTGTGTTTTTAATCAATTGTTTTTACGTTGCCCAGCAGTATCAGCCCACTGTCTGGCTCAGAGATTTACATATACGGTGAGTGGGGCCCTTACTAAAAGTGTATTAGTGATGAGTGTGGGTTAAGAATTACGGGTACTTCAAATAAAACTTCGAAAGTCTATTTGAATATAACGAAAAACCCTTGCAAATACTTAACTTCTGGAGCATTAGTATTATTTTTGGAACACGAGGGACCAGGACAAATTAAAGATGAAATTTTCTCTTGTACTTCAGCTCCTCTCCTCCACGGCAAGAGGAATCTAGCTTCATACCTGAATGCAATAGTAATGCCAAAGCTTGAGGCAAAATTGTTAGCTATTCACATCAATGGAATGAAGTTATACAGCTCAATTCCACCTGAGAGAAGAACCATTTTGAAAGTTTGTGCGTTGCTAACAAGACACAGATGTCGCCATTGGGCGAACAGGGGCAAGATTGTTTTGTTGTTCGTCACGCACCCCTTCCCAGGGGCACGGCTGAGCTGACGTTAGAGAGTTCTCTCTTTCTGAGGGTTTAAAGCAGTGCATCAGGGTTTGTTTCCAGCTAGAGTCTAAAAGGAGCATATCCATCCTGTGCTGCAACACTCTGAGAGCTCCCTGCAATCCCATCAGGGATCAGAGCCAAGGAGCAGGTCCTTAGCTGTTTTAAACTAGCAGGATGTTGTTGATCTCATTGAAATATGTGGATTTTATTCAGATGAGGACCTGGACTGTAATGCAAAGATACACTGAAGCAGGAGAACTGATCCACCCTAGCTCATGTCCAGCTGAAGAATCTGCTTCCTCACGTGGATGCTAAATTGCACATGAACAAGAGCATGTGGATGCCAATCCCCACCCTCCAGTTTATTTGCAGGAGGATACTTCTGAAGTATTTAAAGACTTCCTTATCCCAAGGACTAAATACACTGAGCTGTCTCCATGCTGGCTAGGTGGAGCTGAAGGAAGAGAAACAAAAATTAAATATGGATAACAGGAGTGTGCTTATTGTGGCAATGTACAGGGCTCTTGTCATGCCAGTCAGATGCCAGCACATGTCAGCAGCCTTTTAAGTTGTTAGTAGCACAAAAAGGGAAAATCCCTAGCAAAGATCTTCCCCCTGACAAAATCTTTAAGAATTCACGTGCTTTTCAAAAACATACATCTTCCAAAGAGTCACTTGATTTCCCACAAAGTGCTAATCTCAACTCCCTCTTTCTCTGCTATTGCTTCCCACATTTCAGTTTCTTTTCCTGACTTAAAAAGCACATTTACAAGACATACTTGGTCAGCTACACATCTTTGTTGGCAACTTCCCCAAGCTAGTTGCTCTGCTAAGCACAGCAACAATGAGAGAAGCAATATTTAAAAATTTTACTTCTCTTTTTTTTTTTTAATTTTAAAATTCATTCTGGAAATGAAAAGTGAACCAGACAGCTGGTTCCCATGATTTTCCAAAAAGAAAGAAGTAGAAAGTCTTAATTTTCACTGCTGGCATTACTGGTGATTGTAGAATCTGTGTGAAACAAACTTGGTCATAACAATGTTTTGAAAACAAACTATTTTTTTTTTCTATGATCTGTCTAATAGGAGTGTTCTTGGACTATGGATGCAGCGAGGAGCTCTGTACCCCATTAATGACAATGCATATTGTCATTAACTTGTCTGGAACTATCAGGACAATTCCATACTAAGCTCTGATCACCTTGGGAATTTACCTCAGCATTGATCTATTTGGAATATGACTTCTTGGGATAAGGTAAAATTAGATTTTAATGCTGTTTTATTCCAGGTACTGGATGATTTCTTCCTGGAAAAATAAATGGAACATAAACTGATGGAGTGTGGTATCACTGATTTGTAAGTAACAAAAATATTAACTTTTCTAGCATTTACTGAACTGAAAGTTGATTCTATCTGTTTAAATCGGTACCTAGTACTTGTCACATTATGATATAGGTGTGAATATGCTTTGCCAGGATATATATGCACAGCACAGAAACATTCACTGAAGTTCACACCCACACATCCCCATATGCTTTGAACAGATCTAAACGGTGACTGAAGAATAAAGAAGGCTGAACCGCATAAACATTACACACAATGACTATTAATTTCAAAGGAAGGGAATAATTTATAAAGGTTGTTAGGAAGCAATGTAAATGCAAATGCTCCTCTAATAAGCACCGGTAGTATCATGTTGGAACATACTTGTGATGCAGTATAGCGTGTTAAAGCAAGCGGGAAAGACCGTGGACGATTTCTGTGGAAGATGGTGACAAGAGTAAAGAGGTGAAAGCTGACGGGAATGTGGCATTCGGGACTCAGTCCAAGGAATAGTTCTAGCACGGGCTGACTTAGCAGTGCAGTAAGCAGTGCTTGGTGGCTGAGCAAGGACAGGCAATATCTGGAATAATTAATCAATAATTCATTATGGAAAAATGCTACTAGCTGTAAACTTAATTTGTAGAATAATGCCCTGCAGTAATGCCAAAAGTTATAAATATATTCATATTTTTTGAAACAGCTAGTACTGACTGAAGCCAAACACTTCAATCATATGTAATAAAGCTGACGTTTTTTTCCAAAAAGGTTTCTGATGGTAGACAGGGAAAATGAGGCAATCAGTATAGAATCCTAATACTGAAAATAGCACATTTGGAGTGAAAGGTCTTAATAACAATGGTAACAACAAATTTTTCTCTTATAAATATTTCATATCTTTGTGCAGGAATAAAATTCCTACCTCCTATGTGTTCCATTTTCCTTGCAGAGCTTTACATGTTTTATTCATCATTCTGCATGATCTATTAGATAACTTTATCATCCTATAGTGTTTTATGAAAAGTGTTATCATTGGAAATTAATGATCATCTGGCTGGCTATTGTTATTACATATGAGTTAAATTCTTTTAAAGACTTGGCCAGCTTTGAAGAAATAGTAATCCTGTCTAGATCGACTTCTAGACAATTTCCCCTTTTCATACATTGGCACAGTCATGTAATGTTTGGGTTGTAGAAACTTCAAAAGATTATTTTAAACAACTCAATTACAGTTATTTTAGAAAGAGTAGGTTTGGCTTTTCTTTTAGGAAACACATTAGTTTAAAACCAAAACACCAAAATGTAAGTTTGGTTTTTAATCTGTTCAATAATGAAAACTTCAAAGGCAGTGAATAAGAACGAAATATTTTTTCCTTATTTGGGATGTTATTTACTGAAATATAATATTTGAAATATATGTGACACCAAATATATAGTTCACATAACTGTTTTATAAGATCCTTTTAACGGTTGGAATCGCTCCTATGTATATCCTGCCTGTATTATGCTGTGGATGACTATTTGGAAAGGACTAGAGTGCATTTTTTTTTAACCTATCTACGATTCAGAAAATGTCATCTATCTAAAAGGACCCTGTTTTCAGTCTGTCTGATACCTTTGCCACTGTGTAGCAGGTGCAATTCAAGAACTGCCACAGGGCACCTCTCCCTGCTGGCAGCCTGTCCCAGAGGGCACCAGCACTGAAGCACCAACTTCTTGCCATGTGCTTTGTACCATCCCACCAAAACAACTTCTTTCACTACACGTCCTCATAATGACAAAAGACGCTATTTGACTGTTTCTATGTCTGTGGTTAATTTCCTGTTTAAGAAAACTCAAAATGCTGTTAGTGTTATTAGTAACAGCACTTTGCAGTGCTTTTCTTATGTCTTGGAATACTTCATCTAAGAAGCTGAGTCAATACTTTTGTGCCCGTCTTCACAGAAGGAGAAGCTGAAGCAGATGATGTTGAAGCGAGGTCCTGAGCACCCCTTTCCCAGTGGAGGTACCAGGATAGGAGACACTATCATCTCATATCATCACTTCCACTCCCAAGAGATAAGGGGCACACCTGTACCGTTGTTACAAGCACAAATGAAGCTTGTGTAGATGTACCTGAGCTTACTTCAGAAATACAAGCTTGACCTTCAAGAGTTCCTGCTAATTTGTTCAGTCTTCATACAAAATGTAGCATAGGGGGCCACCATCCAGTGCTATGCCTCTTGAGGCTGCAATACGTATTTCAGCCACCTTTCCTTTTGCCTGGGCAACTTTATCAGGGCAGCTGAAGGGAACACCCTGTGGGCTACGAATTCCTCTCACACAACCATGTAAATACTTGGATAGTATGTAAATACAACGACCATGTAAATGCTTGGCCTTGGACAACCAGTCCCTGAGGTGCCACTGCTGGTATTAAACTAAGTAGTTAAAGCCGCTTTGCATACATTTGCAGTTACAGCAGAAGTCGAATGATAAATATTCCCAAATGTAGCTGTGCAAACAGTGGCAAATTCTGAATAAATGTATGAAATGCATTATACTAGTCACAAATTCTTCTCTTTTTTTTTTTCTTTTAAGAAAAAACAAAAGACAAATTTTGCTTTATGCCACAGGCCAAACTCTCTTGTACAACCTTTTGAATCTTGTACTGTTTTATAAGTACAAAAGGACCATAAACTGACAGTAAAAATTCAAGAGTGTTAACTCATTGCTACCTTTCTGTCCTACCCTCTGGCTCAGGGGCAGAGGGTGGTAGTTAGGTACTGTACCCGTACACCAGCGAGCACTAGTTGGCAAATAGCCACATAACTAGAGGATGTTATGTAAAAAAAAGTAACAAAAAAAGCCTCAAACAAACGAACAAAAAAACCCCACATGCCCTTCATCGTGTTGTAAAAGACCATAAAAACTGGAGTTGCAAATGGTAATATTCCCAGCCATGTATAAATCCCCAAAGGTGAGAGACAGCATTCTTGGAAATGTTGCCATCCAGAAAGACAGAGCGTAGAGGCTAATCTTGTTCAGAGGAGATAGTGTCTCCTTGGTAGTGGCCTTACTTGTACCTGAAATCATTCATCTTTGACTTAAAATCCAATAAAATTGGCTTCTGCCCAGCCCAGTGGCGATGGCTACTGTTCTCAAGGTCAGTTCTGGAGTGGTTTGCCAGGCCAATACCTCCCTTCCCCTTTACTGTCCACTTCTACCAACGGTTCTGAAAGTAACTTTTTATGGTTGCTGAGAAGGTGCCAGGAGAGAGCTGGGAAGGAGACGGGCAGTCCTGAGGGCTGGAGCTCGGCCGCATGAATCTGCTTCAGCCGCCATGCTGTCTCCAGAAGATAGATGAAAACAAGTGTTGATCCAAAGAAAGGGGATAAAAGGACATCCATGGGTTTATATCCATATATATACCGAGCAAATATAGTCTACTAAGTTAGCCAAAGGGGCGATGTTCTGTTTCCCTGGCAGGGCAGGTCAGCCTCCTCTGAGCAAACCAGGCATTTACGTGTGAATGACTGATAACTGGTGTCACAAATGAAAAGATGTGTGGCTAAGTCAAATCCAAGCCTCTTGAAGGGCGAGTATGTTTTTAAAAAATGTGAGGGTTAGCAAATGACCAAATTGCTCACAGAAATGCTGAATTTGTTTCCTTGTCATATTAGTAACTGACCTGACCATTTCAATTTATCCCTTACAAGAAACAGAGATCTTGAGGAAGGCAGAAACTCTGTATTTCTAAGGCAAAATACTTTTCTAAAATATTTTAACATAGTGCTTAGTTACAGCTATCTAAAAAGATATTATGCTGAGCTGTCATATTTTGAGTTGCAGCCTTTTTATATTGCTGAAATATCAATACTGTATGTACTTTAATGTAATATATACGGCTAACTCTTGGTTTCCTAGTGTAATATGGGGTAAGAAACCTATGTAATGTAATAACATGACCAGCCCAAACAACACCTTCCCCTCCCCCCAATCCATTGTAAATCAGGCTGGATAATGTAGCCTGAGGAACAACCAAAGCAACTGCAAAATGAACAGCAGGTCCTGGTATATATGCGTATTCTAAAAGATACTCACGTACTGTTGATGTTAGAAAACAGGAAAGACTAAGAGAAGATGAAAGCTGCAAAAATGTTTGATGTCGCACATTATATTTTGTGGAATATTTGTATGAAAAATAGGGGTTTGCAGTCATAATCACATGTGTTTCCTAATAATCATTGTCCTTACTCTGCATCTTGATGATTATTTGCTGGTTTTTTCCTATTCAGGTATAAGAACTATCCTAATTTCAGCTAGAAAAAAACCAGCATAAAGGACAGGTTTGTATCTACCATGGAGAACGTAAACAATCAGAAGCGTCCGTATGATACAAATATGTCGCTTGCAGACACCAAAAAGGTGTTAATGCAACATTTTCCTAAGTATTGTTAAGAGATTATTGAATGTATTTGTACATAATTCTCTAGCTTTCATTCATTCCCATTTCTAACACTTCATGTGGCATGTGATAGGCCTTTGACATACGCCTGTAACCATTGAGATTTGTTACACTGATCAGAATACAGTCGGAGCTTCCAAAATCCCATCAGCTGAAGTTAAATATCACTGTGAATCACAGGTAGTGTGTTACCAGATAGTACAACAAAAAATTATTCAGAGTGAAACACTTCACTTGGTGCTGGTACAGCTCATAGGTCTGAAATGAAAGATAATTGCATATTTAAATAGAGTGGGTAGCTCTGTTTTGATGTGGAGATATGAAGATGTCAGGCAAACTAGTCTGTAGCAGGAGGGAATAGGTGCCCTGAAGTGATTGAGGAGCAGAGCCCAGGAGAGCATTCCTCGCATTCCTGCGGCATTTGCCCTATACATATGCCCCACAAAAAAAAGGGAATCTTAGCACTCCTGGGTTGGTAAGCAGAGCTTCAGAAAAACTGGCAGTTTCCCATAGCTGCAGGCTTGATTAATTTGAAGAAATTACACTCTCTGGATGATGAATGCAAGGCATATTTAAAACTGCTATTTTTTAGGGCAAAGGACATTACATTTTCAATCCGATAGTTAAAAAATAAAATAAATAATTCCCCATAAAGACTACTAATAAGCACTGACAAGAAAGATGTACCCTCCCTCGTCTTTTCCCATGGTCTGCCCAGAATTATTGGTATTAGCTGCAAAAATATTTTGCTGACACATATGAACGGGATTAGACCAAAGAGTTATCTTTGTTAATGAGCCATATGAAGAAATTCAGTAGGTTTAGTAGATTACTGTCTGAAGACACAGCCTGTTTGAGAGCCATGTGTGTCAAAAAGCCCAATATTTTGTCTCCTGAGACTGGCAGTATATGTCGTGCATGAAAAAAAAATGGTTATCCCTGTGTATTTTTGCAAATAAAATATACAAATAAATATTATACTCCCTTGCTTCTGATTAAAATCTGCAAACCCCTTCTAGTGACTGGAAATCAAACAGATTTCTTAATGTTGACATTGTTTACATTGCGTGATCCATATCAGCAAAGGGTACATACACATCGCTTGTAAAAGCAAATACATTAATAGTATTACACCGCCGTTAATGGCACATTAATAATACTTCCACGGTTCGTCTTTGTCGAGCTGCTGTCGAGACGTGCTGGGCGGCAGGGTAAACAAAGAAAATCAGCCATGTTGCAAGACCTTTACTCTTTAAAAACTTGAATTCACGTGAGAAGAAGAAGAAGGAGGTAGATAAGAAGCAGCTAGATAACCCCCAGAAAAAAAAGGAAAAAAAAAGTGTTTAAATTAAAGATTTCGCACCCTTCCCTTCCTCCTCTTTTATCCCGTGGAGTGGTGACAGAGGGGACAAGCCGGCGGATTAGGGATTATTCTTCAGAAGAGTGACAACAGGTGGCCTCCCCAAAGCCAGGGAGACAGCA
>VXAK01011651.1:47918-62820 GCA_013399435.1 Arenaria interpres | reverse complement strand
TCAGCCTCCCCAGCCTGCCCCCCCCCCGCCCCAGATCCCTGCATGCAAGAAGGGATGGAGGGACAAACATGTCCCAGGTCCCAGCCGGTCCCTCAGGGCAGTGCGTTCCCCCTGGCAAGGCATCTCTGGCACAGGGCTTTGTTCAGCGCCGGGGCCGGCACCGAAAGGGTCCCGGTCCCCCCCCTCACCCTCCTCCGGGCTGACATTTCCACTCACATCCCACTGCCCCCCCCGCCAGGCTGCGGGGCTGCCTGGGCAGGGGCTGAGCAGGCAGTTCCCATGGCAATGCCCCATCCCTGGGCAGGCAGCAGGGGAGGGGACGCGCTGGCCTTGTCCCCGCAATGTGGTGGCCGTGTCCCAGTGTCCCCCGCAAGCCAGCGGGCCCCGCATCCCTCCCCGCCACCGCCCCTCCTTCCCCATCGCCGGCGATTGGGTGGCTGCCGATGGCCTGATGTTGGGCCTGATCCTGCCACCGCGGCGGCGGGGCTGTGCGGGGGCCATGCCGGGTCTGGATCTGCCCCTGGACAGGCCGGGTTGTGGGGTGGTGAAGCTCTTGGGGTCCCTCTTGGTGCTCCCCAAAACAGGCAATGGTCCCTGCATTGAGGGGGGGGCAGGGGGGGGCGCATCCATCACTGTGACCCGCTCCCTGCTCTGCACCCCGGGGGCAAGGGAAGGAGTTGACCCAGCCCGTGGGGGCTTGCTGTGGGTCCTGTCACCCTCCCCATGGCCCATCCTGTGCCCCCCAGGCCTGATGCCCGCCCGTGAGCCCAATTGCAGCTGCGGCCGCGGGCCCAGCGTGGCGCAGGGGAAGTGGTACGGGGTCCGCTCCTACCTCCACCTCTTCTACGAGGACTGCGCTGGGGCCAGCTCTGACGGGGACAGCGATGGGTCCTCGCCACACGGAGCCTGGGCCCCCCTTATCTGGAAGGTAAGAGACCCCAAAACCCCGTTTCCCCCTGAGATGCACCCCCCCCCGCCCTCATCCTACATGGGGTGCATCCTGCCATGACATCTGGGAGGCTGACGCTGACCTTGAACCCTGCGCCCCTGTCCCCAAGGTGAGCCTCTCCACGGGGACCCTGTTCCTGCTTGTGGGGGCCGCCGCGCTGGCCACCGGCTCCCTGGTGCCCCCGAAGCTGGAAGGGATCGGGGAGGAGGAGTTGGTGGTGCTGGACGTGCAGGCGGTGCGGTACAACCACGCGCTGGGGACGTGCCGGCTGGTGGGCACGGCGCTGTGCGCGGCGGCCGGGGCGCTGGGCGCCATCGGGCTTCTCTCCTGCGTGCTGGCCCCGCGCTGTCCCCAGGAAGAGGAGCAGCAGCTCTCGCCCATCCTGCGTGGCACCCCCGTCGCCTTCACCCCTCTGGGGACGGCGGTGCCCTTCGGCATCTCCCACCTTCATGGCGTCCAGCCCCGGCGGGACACCTGAAGCCGGGGAGGTGACGGGCGATGCCCGGCACGGGGCCAAGCCATGCTGCACCCTGGGAGCTGGCTGGACCACCTGGACCTGGTTTGTGGCAAGCATCCGGCTCAGCCCTGGCACGGCCACCACGTCCCCCTGTCCCCCACAGCCCCGCTTCTGCAGCTGCTGCCGCTCAGTAAAGACGCCACGGGATCCCTTCACCGGTGGCTGTTGCTGTGTCTGTGTCAGAAACCCCGCGAGGGTTTGTCACGGTGGCCACCGCCAGCCCCCGCGGCCAGCAGCACCTCACTCATTGTGTAATGGGATCAGAACCGGGGAATGAAACCATTCGGGCCCAGTTTCCCTGCGGGAGGCTGCTGAGGCCATCGCTGGTGGCTGAGCACAGCGGTGGGGGGGACACATGGCTCCATGTGCCCTCTCCTGCCAGCCCAGCGCAGCCCCGTGCACCACCTGCCCTGGCCACCGACATCTCAGCTCCCCTGAGACACCCCGGGGTGCTGCTGCGTCTCAGCGGGAGGGTCCTCGGTGCATGTTGGGCCATGCTTGGGGACCAGCATCACTCTGGGAGCAAGGACCACCTGGAGTTGTCCCGGCCACTTGCCCAGGGGCTGCCCACGCTCCCTGGTGCTGTGAGGCTCCTGTCCCATGTCTCCCCGAGGCCAGGACCCTCCAGGGCCTTGCATCCCCCCCAGCAACCCGTGTGCTGGAATAGGGAGGCGTTGTGCAGCACACCCAGCATCCCCGGAGTGCAGGACCCCGGGGGCACCCACCCACTGCTGGCACAAGCCAGCTGTAGCGGGCACCATGGAGGTGCCAGGGCCCCAAACTCTGCCTCCCATTCCCCCAGCTTGGCCCTGCATCCTCAAGAAAGCCGAGCGAGCAGCTCAGCCTTGGCCTGGCACACTGGCTTGTCCCCACGCTGCCTTCCGCAGCAGCAGGACCAGAGCATGACTATGCCATGGATGAGCTGGTGGCATCTGGCAGCTCCTCCGGTCACCCTGGGCCAGACCTGATAACACCAGCCAGGCTCAGGGGCAGCAGGGCAGGGGCAGCCATCCCCTTGGCCAGGGACCAGGGTGGAGAGTGGGAGAAGGGCCTGTCTGTGTGCTTTTGTGGGGTGCTGGGGTCATGCACAGGGAGGTGGGCAGGCAAGGGGAGGGAGGAAGGGGAGCTGTGCCGGGCCGGGATGTTGCAACTGGGCTCACAGTGGCATCAGCCACAGCAGGGAGTGACCTGAGGGGACAGGAGCTGGTGGCTGCGTAGCTCAGCCTGGATCCAGCCCGGAGGAAGCTCATGGAGGAGCATCAGGACAGCCCTGAGTCGGCAAGGCCAAAACCCACAGCCCCGTGTGCCACCCCTGTGTGTGGTGACCCCAGATTGCCAGCCACAGTGGTCACCAGGCTGTACGTCCTGCTGGAGCTGTGCCCAGCCTGCACACACAGCCCGTGCCAGGCTGCAGCACCTGGGAGGCGCCTGGGTATTCGCACACACCACCCTTTCCCTGTTTTCACTCCTTTGGGGTAAATAAAAGACGTGTGACATTTCCTCGTGGGCTGTTCTCTCTGCTGAGTCCCACAGGGGCCTGGCCATCCCTCTGTGCCAGCGCATGAGGGACTCTATTGTTGTTTAACCCCTTGGATGGTGCTGGACTCGCTGATCCTGGCTCTGGCCAGGGCACGCTGGCAGCCAGAGCTGGGCATCATCTTATCACAGCAACAGAAGCACAGGCTGCAGGAAGGGTGCAGCGATAGCCCTGAGCCTCCCGTCACCGTAAAACCTCAGCCCTGCCCACTCTCCAACCTGCTGAGCACCCAACGGGCTGCCCACCCCCAAGCCTGCAAGCCTCTGCCTGCGTGTTCCTCCCAAAGGGCTTTGAGAAAAAAATAATCACTCCCAGCAAGGAAGCCACAGGAAACTAAAAATAGCCCTGGCCCGATGTGGTAAATACAGCCGCCAGCCCCGTGCTGCCAACAAAGCCCGTTCCCAGCCCAGGGAAGGCGGCTGCGTCAGCCCGGCTCATCGGAGCGTGCCCGGCCGCTGGAGGCTGCACGGGGAAAGCGGTGATGGCCGAGCCTCCACCGATGGGCACCATGCCCTGGCTGTGCCCAGGGATCTCCTCCCGGCAGGCAGGCACCCGGCCTGGGGTGCAAAAGGGGCTGGGAGGTCAGGCTATTTACAGCCCCCCTCTGCCCACCGTGCCGCTGATGCCGGGGGGGGGACACCATGGAGAACCCGCAGGGCGTGCAAGTCCTGGCGTCTAACCAAGGGCGGGCAGATGGAAGGAGGGCAGCGAGCGGGGCACGCGAGCACCGTTTGGCTCCGCTCCTGCTCCTCTTCCCACGGGGGCTGCTGGGCATGAGGCCACGTGGGTCAGTGACCACGGAGCTGGCCTGGCTGCTGAGGGGACGTGCCAGTGCCAGGCCACGGGGTGCCACCAGAGCGGATCTGGCATCCCCGGCCCCACGTCACAGCCCCTGCCAGCACAGGGGAAGGGAAGGAAGTGTGTTAAGTAACTGTTTATTTTACAGTTATAGGGTTTGTACAAATCTGCATTTACATGGGTATGTATAAGTCTTTGTACAGAGTAACTGAAGCACCCACAGCGACCGCCTCCTCCCAGGACCTTCCTCCCCCGGGGACAACACAGGAACTAAAGTGCATCATGGCCAGAGAGCTGGCGGGGGGGGCCATAGGGGCTTCCCCTCGGGGTGGGGGCTTCAGCCATCCCCTCCTTCAGGGCAGTGGGGGAGTGTACAGAGGGGTCCCCAGGACCTCCAGCAGCAGCCCCAGGTCACCACAGCCACCACAGACTCTCCTGCACCACAAGTTTCTAAAGTGCTAAGTCACCCAGCCCTTCATCCCACACTGCTGCTGCCCCGGGGGGGGCACTGAGGGCCCAGAAACTGATTCTCCTTCAACCTTGCTGGGAGAGGAGACCCCTGAGGAAGCCCCTGGCTCTCACCAGTGGCGTGGAGCCAACTGCTGGCACCAGCGAGGAGTAGAGGGAACAGGTCTCACTGCCCTGCCGAGCAGATTCCCACACTCTGGCTTTCAGCCTGCAGAGGCAAAGGAAACTCCTCTGCTCAGAGTGTTATAGAAACACTGGTTTCCATATGGTCAGGCGTGACGACTGCCCACATGTCCTCTGGCCAGCCCAGTGGTCAAAAAGGCTTCTCCAAGACTGAGGGCACCACGGGGCAACCTAGAACCTACCCAAGAGGCGGTTAAGAACTGCCAAGCAGGGGGTTGGGACAGAAGGGGGCTGAGCTTTGCAGGGCACGAGTTCTCTTCTCTATCCCGAAATCCCTAACTCTTCAACCAACACCCAGCTTTCAGGTGTGCAGCCCCTGGGCATGGCACAGATGGCTTTGGGCACAAGGGAGCAACAGCGGGGGAGCGGGGCGGGAGCTGTTAAGGGACAGGTAAGGGCACTTGCGGGAGGTTTAGCAGCTCAGGGGAGAGGTAGAGGCATATAGTGTCTATTGGCTTTGTCTCAGTGAGACACGGAGTTGTCTGGAAGGATTCGCTGCTTAGCTTGGAGGGCAGGGAGCATTCGGACTGTTAACGGGACTGGGTGGGGAAATGGGAGCTACGCAGGGGTGGGGGGTGGCCTTTCCGGGAAACTCCCTCACTTGGGTTATTCCAAGGGATGATACTGAAGGTTGATCGGCTCATGAGGGAGATCTAAGACAGATTTCCTACCACGATGACTTCTGTCCTGTGCAGACTGTTTCTCAAGGTGGAAAAAGCCTTCATCTGCTTCAGAGCCTGCTTCCAGGAATGGAAAAAGTCTGCTACGGGTGTTTCTGGTGCCACTAACTCTTGTGGTGACGCGATCTGGCACGTGACGGCACATACCTCGGGCAGGGCGAGCAGCAACACTCGTCTTTCACCTCACTGACCCAAGATACGATCGTGCTACTGCCACCGAAGGAGCCCCAGAGACCGAGAGCTAAGCTCCCTCTGGCAGTCCCAGGGGTCTGCTCCTGTCCCCTGCCCTTCTTCCATAAACAGATCAGGCTGCAAGGATGGGAAAGCAAAAGGAGCCAGGGAGTATTACAGGCTGGAAGCAGCCTCATGGCAGGGCGCTGGCAGGGGTTTGTGATAGGTTTGGCTCTACTCAGAGGTTGCCTACAGGAAAGGGAAGGCTTGGACCACCAGCGAAGCTGAAAGCAGATGGCAGGGTGTGCTGGCAGCCTGCAGACAGGAGTGACTTCAGAGCCAGAGGGCTCCCCTGCCCCTCAGGAGTGTAACAGCCCCTTGCCCCCACACACACACACACGTGCACGCAGGCCAAACCCTGCTGTGATGCTTTCCTCCAGCTGAGGATTTGCCCTCACTCACGCCAATTAACCCTAAGAGAGAACATGGGATTGTTTCAGCATCGCCCATGCACAGCCCTCCACTCATACAGTCACCTGAGTGCAGCCTGAGGAGCCTGACTCGTCCGTACCTCCAGTTCCTCACGAGATGGTGGCCCGTTTGCTCACCCCTGCACAGGGAGGAGAGAACGAGGTGAGCATCGGTGTGGGGAACAATCCTGCCGGGCTGGTTCCCATCAGTCTCTGTCGCAAAGGCCAAAGGCGTCACAGGACGCAGCAAGAATAGAAAATAATCTTCAGAGAGATTGTTTCCGGACATGTCCTTTCATCAAAAAAATCACTCCTTCCCAGCAGGGAAGGACAGCGGTGACAGGGAAGGCCCTTCCTCTGGCTTCAGGGAAAAATCTGCAGTTCAAACTTGGGTGCCCACTCCAGCGCGCTCTTCACCACGGCCAGGGCAGCTGCTCCCAGCGCGACCGTCAGCCCCATCACCGCCAGCTTGACAAAGCGGTTGGTCCTTGGCTTTGTCAAGATGGATTTTGTCCGTTCCTCCCCTCGGGGCCGCTCCCTGAAGCGCGGCCTCAACACAGTGTCTGGTCTCTGCTGCACTGACGCCAACTCAAAGTCCTTAAAAGTGGAAGCCGCAGTTCTGCAAGAGAAGAAACTGGTCAAGGAGCGTCCCTGGCTTGCCTTCGGGACCAGCCTCCTGCAAGGGAGGAAGATCTTCCCGAGGAAGCAAGACCTGGCAGGGGGATGTACAGAACACACGGGCTGCCCTGCACTCACCGTTCAGCCTGCTGCTGAGCTGCCTCCCTGGCAAGTTTGGATGGTGGGAACTGGACAAAAAGGTCCCCAGCTTTGCTGATCAGAATCTCGTAAGGAAGGTCCTGCGGGATCTGGGACAGGAGGTGGTGGACAGACGCCATGTCGCACTCGCAGTCCAGAACTTCCTGCTCCCGGTGCAGCACGATCTGCAGAGAGGAGCGAGAGCACTGAGGACAGCTGGGGAAGCAGGGACAACTCCCTGTCACTGGCTACCACCCGCTTCAGAGCCAGAAGAGAAAAACATTTCGCTTCTGGCTGAAAGACCTGCCCTTCCTCAAGGGGACACACTGTAGTGAAGCACTCCCTGTCTGGGAAGAGAAGAGCCAAACCCTTCCCAAGACTCCGAGGACGTGGAAAGCCCCTTTCTGGTTAGTTACATCTGTCTTCTGCTGGTTAGTTACATCTGTCTTCTGAACAGAGCCTGCTACTGGCAGGTCAGAGACACGGGCAGAACCTCGCAGGGCTTGACTCTGCAGCTTGCCCTCAGAGATTTATTTGGACCCCCCATAGGAGAAAGGGCAGATGGAACGAGTAGATGGACACACAGCGCAGGGCTGGCCCCAGCCAGACAGGCTCCCCAGGACCCGAACAAGTGCCCAGCAGCAGGGCCAGCACATGAAAGCAAAGAAAAACACCAGGTCATGCTGCCTCCATGGCTCTGAACTGGAACAGCCTGCAGACCTGCACACCCCTACGCTGCCCCGAGCAATCCTGGATCCCAGGATTGCTGGCCTTGGGGTCCCGTGCAGAGTGGGGTGCAGCTGGGGAGAGCAGCAACACTGGGTTTGCCAGCCTCCCTCTGCAGCCCCAAACTACCCCACCTCACAATGGTTAACCCTGCTACCACCTCTGGCCAATACCTACCACAGCAGCAAAATAAATGGGCATCAGTGGATGACAAGCCAGGAAGAAGTCATATAATCGCACCACGTGCCTGAAGTCAGACAAAACGTGCCCGAACCAGGTGATCAGCCAGCTGAGAGCAAAGATGGTTCCCACCTCCGCACTGCACAGAGAGAAAGCGCTGTCAGATCAGCGTGGAAACAGCACTGAAATGCTCCTGGGCAATTCCTGCACCACACCCCCACGCCTGGGAGGGGAGACAGATCTGGCTATCGGCAGAGCAATCGGAGCTCAGGCCACATCCACGAACTGCACCTCTGCTACAACCACAAGGCAAAGTACTGCTTGTCTCATACCCAGCAGGGTCCACAGTTTAGGTCCAAATGGTCTGCTTTCAGGAGAACCCACACCTGTGACGTACCATGTCACTGGCACACTGACCTGAGGACACCTGAAGTCCCACAGCACATTCAACTTCTCAGATTCCTTTTCAATTGTAAGGGTTTATTAACTTCTGGCAGTTTGTAATCAAGATTGGTACCCAAAGACAGACACACTTGCTCAAAAAAGGACTCTGGACTGAACCTTCCCACTTACTTTCCTGCTTCTGCTTTATTCTGCCTGCACTACGCTTGTGTGTCCCAATTGCACAACCTGGGAATTATCCCCAGAGCTAGCAACAAACTACAGCAAGGCAACAGCACCACAAAACTGGGCAGGTGAAGCAGTTGTGGCAGCTTTGCATGATGCTGTCTGCAATCCCCCAGCCTTTCTGATATGGACTGCAGACCACTGGGGTGAAGACAACACCACTTAAACCCCCTCAAGACAGGCAGCTTGATGGTATCCTTGGACAGAATGCCACATGGCTTTGGACTGTCACCGTTAGCTGTGGGCTGTGTTGACTCACTCTGAATAAGCCGCTGTGTTGCCGGGGACAGGGTGGTGAACGGCCCCATGAACAGTAACATGAGAGTGGCAGGGGAGAGCTTTGGGGCTCGGAGGGAACGTCTGCGTACCTCTGCATGAAGTCATGCACCTCAGGGTTCACCTGGTCTATGATGGGCATCAGGTAATTCAAAATGTGCTTGGTATTATCCATCGTTGGGTCCATAAAATCCCTGAGGAAAGATTTAAGAGAAACTCTGTCAAGCAACCACGTCAGAGAGCTCTCCCTCCAGGGAGGCAACCAGAAGGTAAATAAACGTACTCGCAATAAACAGCTTTGCTGGCAGGGTGGCCCCCAGCCCCGAGGAATTCTATTTGGCACAGCCCCCTTCCTACCTTTCTAGGACACACAGGGCTAATCTGCACAGAAAACCCGGAGCCAGATCACGCTGGTGTCAGCTGACACTTCTTATTTTGCTGTAGTGCACGCATGAACTGTAAAACCTTTTCAGCATCTGAAAACTAACCCCCCATCTGGGAGAGGAGGGAGAATCCCCCCAAACTACTCCCCAGCTGAAGGTTTGTTCTCACTTCAGTGCACAAACAGGAGAGTTATTTGACTCGGGGCTCAGGACACTGGCGGCGCAGACCACGCTGCCCAGGGCTGCGTGAGGCTAAGCGGGAGGCATCGTCCTGAGCCAGCCCCCAGGAGCCGCAGAGGCCCTGACAGCAGAGACGGCCAGAGAACTATGAATAATGCATGTGCGTCGGCTATTTCAACTTCAAGAGATGCTACAAATTAACTGACAGCCTTCAATTATCCCTTCCCCAGAGCACAACTCGCTGCAAAGCCACGTGCTACCGTGTGGTCACGCTGCGCTCTCTCTCACAGCAGCCCTCTGGGTATGGACATGACAGGCAGCCGACCTTAACCCAAGGCTCTGCCTTCCAGGCTCCCCTTCTAGGTCAGCCCCATATACACAGGTGTCCCCACAGCTTGAGAACACGCAGTCAGCTCCTTCCTCCCAGCTGAGCCCGCCAAGTACCTGAGATGGTGTGTGGAGAGCTTTTCCACCAGAGCCGTGGCCAGTCTGTCCCCTACCACCAGGAGGAAGGTGACCACGATGTCATGGTAGCCCTGGTAGTAGTGCAGCTGGGGGTTGCGCTTGAGGACGTGGAGGATAATATCGATGAGCTCCTCCTGCAAGCCTTCCCTCTGGTCATCTGGCATCCCTGTGGGGACAGCATCAGGTGGCGGTGGGACAGGCCGTGTCACCTACCGGGACGTGCCACGGCAGCAAGCACAGCTGCAGTATGCAAGGAGAGGATCTGTGCATTTACCAACCCACCCGATCCCAAGGGATGTGGTGCAAAGGGGAGGGAGGTAAAACTACCAGAAAAAAATATCCCACGCCCTAATCTTGTCCCCCAAAACTCTGGTGGCCCAGGGGAAGCTGTCCAGTTGTCAGGTTGTTTAACCTTTGGAGCTGCAGTGCCTCTACCTGCGAGGAAGTCCCCGTGGAGGACGGGAGCAGGGTTGACTGAGGTTTGTACAGTGCTGCAAAGAGCCAGTTGCGCTGCACATCCAGCACTGCTGAGGACATTTTAATCATTTTTAATTTCCCAGGGGTTCTAGGAAAAGATTAAACAGGACCCACTTTCACAAAAACTGCGCCAACTGCATCAGATTGCGAGGCCACCATCGCCAGAACTTTGTATCGGTCCCCTGCTAACAACATGTGTTTAGGGACAGGATGTCACAGGAAAAACATTGTTCCTGCCACGCACAGCTGCAGCCAGTTCCTGGCAGTCCTCGTCAACAGATAAAATGCCCAAAGGCCAAGTAGAAAGTCCCAGCGGAGACCCTGCAATGACAAAGTTCTCCTTTTCCCTTGCTTCACTAATGCGTCTAAAAATAGGCAGGAGGCTGCCATTCAAGGGCAAAAAAAATCCATACAGCAGACCCTTCAGGAATCAGGCTTGCACACAGCATCCGCACTCGAAAGAGAATCAAGAGTGAATCAACTGTTTACGCAAAATAAACGCAGCAGAAGGCGGGGAGCAGACTCTGGCCAGAAACGAGGACTGTTCCGCAGAGTTAGATAGCTGCCGGATTAAATGTTTTATAAATAGCACAACAAGGCCCCAGCCACCCAGCAGAATGAAACCACTGCAAAAACATTTTGCTTCTAAAGGTTCAGAGTTCTCTTAAATTTAGTGCATGAGCCCGATTTTGAGATCGTTTCGCACCAGAATTTGTTGTAAGAGCTGACAAACCTGCCTGCCATGCCCCTGAGCCAGACCGCGCCCTAAAATAAACTGCAGCAAATGGTGCATTTCTCAAGTGTTCCATCTGTCCTAATCCCATCCTGTTCACAACAGGTGAGGATCCTGCAGGATCCGGGCCTTTCTGTGCTGCAAATGTTCAAGGGTACCGTCCCGCTGGCAGGGAGACTCAGCAGGGGAAGGGGAAGAGTAACCCTGGAAGAGCCACATCAAAACCCAGCACAGGCAGCTGAAGGAAACCGATAGCTGCAGAACGGCTCCGCTGAATGAAGCGGCTCAAGAGGAAAGGGCTTTCTAAAAGTCAGGCTCTTGGAGCAATGGAGCTTCACCTACTGCAACCCCCGAGTAAGATCTGAGCCAGGAGGAGCCCCACGGCATAGACCTTTCTTCCCGGCAGAGTGGGAAGAGGAGAATCCCCTCTCACCTGGTGGGAAACGGCGCAGGGATCGCCGCACGTCCAGTAAGACTTGCTGGTAATCTTTATTGTCCTCTCGCAGCTCCTTTCCTGTTGAGAAAAAGAGGAATACGATTAACACTGAGTAGCCCCAAGGTACCTGGAAGAGATCCGGACGAGGGGGCCAGGAGAAACCCTGCTGGAGGCAGGAGGATGAGGCTGCACACACAGACACACCACCCCACTGTACGTCGCCTTTTCATACGTCACACACCAGCCCTGTCCCCTCACTTGCACGGCTGCGCGTTCTGACACTAACAGCACTTCAGTGTGGGGAAACAAGACTTATTTCTTCAAACAACATATGTAAAAACGCTCAAACTGACACCGCTCCCAGCATTCCTGGAAAGCTCTTTGCTCCACAACTGTGCTGTGCAATTCAAAGCATGCTCAGCAGCAGCAAGGCATGATACGCTGTGGAGACCACAAAGAGTAGTTTATTAAATGGAAATAATTCAGAAGAAAACTCCACCCACGGGTAGCTAAGATAGTTAAAACAGAAGAGAAAAGAATTTGCTGGCACACTGAAGTATCTATCATGTGAAATTAAGTGTTGCCTTCCAGCAGCTCTGACCATCTAACATAATCTGGCTCTTGACTGACGTGGGGGGATGCACACTTCTGAATGGCCACACATTCAGGAACAACAAAATCTGTCCTGGGGACAATGACTGCAAAAGCCACAGAACCTGGAGCTTCTGCATTGCTAAGGTTTAAAAACCATGCAGGTATCTCATCAGGAAGGTCATTTTCCCTGCTTCTGCTCTCATCAAACACCACATGTGCTTCATGCAACAACCTGCTTCATCTTTGCCTGGAAGAGAGAGCTTGGAAGAATTTTGGCCAAGCCAGGGCTCAGCAGAGCCACCTCTCCACGGCAGCAACAAAAATTAAGTTTGATACTTTCTGCTGCAGATGAAGTTACACATGCCAGCGGGCCATTACACTGCTTGGGGCCACACCAACCGCATCCAAAGTGCACTAATTTCCATCACTGTCACTAAAGATAATAGCACCCTCACAGCACAATGGAAATGTTGTTTTAGGAAGCCGTGTATTTCCAAATCTGCCATTTACATACACCACAGTGCGCGAAGCTACAGCGTTCAGGCTGCAGCACGAGTCCTCTTCACCCATGAGCTTGGAGGGAAACAGACCACCGTACACAGGGAGAAGGTAGGTCAGAAAGCACGTGCTTCAACCTCTGCGATTCTTCAATTCTCTGCGTGCACAGAGATCACCAAGTCATTCTTCCAAAGCACCCAGGCCCAGGCTGTTCCATACCTGGAAGAGGGGGCAGGTCGTCCGTATTAACACTTAGCAGCTTGGGCCACACTTTGCAACGAATCTCATCTGTCAAGAGTCCCCCCTCGCTGATCGCCATCCGCCTGAGCGCAGCCACGTCGATGGGGTCGCTGTTCAGAGCCTGATAAATTTCCGCCACTTTTCTTTTCTTCCTCGAATCAAAGTCTGTAAGAAGACCACAGAGAGGCAAAGCTGATGGGCAGCAAACACGGGGGAACAACTCAGATCAGGGAGGGAAAAATCCACTCAAGCGATGTCACACACAAAACAAGGGAGATGACATGGAAGAGTTGACACACATCCTGCCAGGACAAGCTAGGGATGACCCCAGTGGGTGACCCACCAGCTCACTGTCCCCATCTCCACAGGCACTGGGGGGCTCGCAGGGCCCTACCCACCCCACTGGTCCCACACTGAGAGACAACTGCTGCTCCTCCTGACACCGGAGCCACCACTGCTGTCTGAGTGGATCCCTCACCCTCAGCTCCCGTACTCCCCAACAGATCACAGCTCCATTCAGGACCGTGACGGTCGTGCAAAGCCATCCTGCAACTGTTTGCTCTCTGACGCAGCTGCCAGCTCAGGTGTCAAGTGTTTCCTACCACCAGGACTTCATGTTCCTACCAACTCCCAGCTAGGCAGCGGCTCCTGGGTGCAGCCATCCTAGGGAGAAGTGCGAGCATTTCCATGAACAGCAACAGCCACAAGAAAGAGCATAATTATACCAGAGTTAACAAATCACAAACATATCGACTTCTCACTCAACACACAAACTCCCCAGCTACTGGTATATGCACAGGTTTGCCAGTATTAAACCAATTTTGTGGAGCATGTGAACTCAGGGGCAGGGAGGGAAGGGAATAACACAGAAAGCACACTGTGTTCTGGTTTCAGGTGGGTTAATTGCACTTACAGGACACAAGAGCGCTTCCCAGGGAGCCGAGAAGGGACACTATTTCACACTGCATCGTGGAATTTGTCACCGCTGACTCAGCTGAGGAAGAAGAGAGGTGGCCGAGAGCCACCTGATATCCCACATTGGAGGAGATTCCACTAAGAAGGCTTTGTTGGGGAGCCGCGGGGCTAGAGCGCAGGATGAGGCCACAAACGCTGCCTTTAGCTAAAGGCTTTTCCAACAGATCCAACTGCTCTTGGGAATCCAAATGGGGTTTTGCTTGATAAGCGACGTGTCCGAATAGGATTTGAGGTGGGAGGAAATCAAAAGATCCCCATGGAGAAACAGCTGTTTCTCAACCCTGCGCTCTCCCGACAGCAACTCGGGGAGCGCGTTCCTCTGCCCACGTGGCACTTCCAGCCTCTCGGCGCTGCCCCGGCCCCTCTCCCTGCTCCCGGGGAGCTGCGTGTGAGGGCCTGGCTGGAAGTACAGCTTTCTGCGGCGTCTGAACAGGAGACGGCAGCAGGACAGCAGGCTGCTCACGCACAGATGCTAAGTAGGTCAAGGGGGTGGACGCTGTCCCTTCTCAAAGTACCCTTTTTAACCACTTTTCAGATGAAAAGAAGCTGTAACAGCCTAGGAGAGATCTCCAACCGGCCTCTAAACGCCAAGTTGCTGGGAATGTTAAAGCTTCTAATACGCAATGACCACAATTTCCTTTTGTTTCCTTTCCCACCCCTTGTGCAAGCAAAGTTATTTGCACATGAACAGGAACCAGCTCTGCTCAGCTGGTGGTTCCCTATCCCCTTCCAGAGGCTGCCACATACCAAAGTCTTGGGAAGGAGGAGACAAGGCCTATGGAAGAAGAAACTCCTGTTCACACGCAAAGAACTTAAGGAGCAGTGCGAAGGAAGCGGCACATATTGCAGGCTCCTCTCCTAAGATTTACTGGCAAATAACCCAATATTTGCACTGTTCAAATGTACAGCAGACAATATCTGCAAGTTATTAAAAAAAAATAAATAATATATATATCTATTTTCAAAACCACAAAACGTTCAACTCGTGACATCAGTTACACTTTGAAAGAGAGCCAGAAACACAAGCTCAGAGCACGGGGGGCTTTTACCGAACCGTACTTCAAACCCTACCCCCGTGGAAGGTCCACCTGAGCGGCCACGAGTGGGTGTTTATTGACTCCCAGGGCTGAAAACAGCGGCTGGAAGAGTTCTCACCCGAGAGCAGCCCGGCACGGCACCCGCCCGCGCCTGGGGAACGCAGAGGATCTCCGTGGGCTGAAGAGGGGTGACTGCCGGGCCCGGGGTGCCGTTCCACGGGAGGAACCAGCCCCACGTTCTCAACGTGCAGACACCGGGCAGCACCGGCACTTCCACGATGCTTGGCAAGGCCGGCCCGGCCCCGAGGCTGCTGCAGAACCACCGTCCCACCACCACCACCACCACCACCACCGCCCCCCCTCCCCGGTTACTGCCGTGATAGGCGGCCTGGAAAAACGAAGCCCTGAGAGCCTTTAAGGGGCCCGGCCTCCAGTCAGGAAACGGCAGCCCCGGCTGCTGCCCGCGGCCTGGCGGGGGAGCCCGCTCCAGCGCCGGGGGATGGGGCCGGAGCGGCGGCGGCAGCAGCAGCAGCAGCGGCGGCGGGG